>SJYQ01004293.1:33108-45125 GCA_006410935.1 Redunca redunca
CTTTTTCCAATATGAAAAACATAAATTTATGAATATGCTCAGAAGTGGGTTTTCATTTCAGCTTAATATAGCCTATATTCTCCAATGTGCTTAATTATTCTTAAAATTTAGGTTTAGATTTAAATGTGCTTTTGATTAAATGGTTCCATTGGCAGATATCCTTGGTGCTAAATGAGAATTTAAACAAATTGACTATCTAAGTCAACCAAAAGAGCATTAGAGTTGAGGACTGAAATATATATGAATATTGATTGGATCATAATAATGTAATGAAACATATCATCCAATCTTGTCTATCAGGGAGCAATCTTAAACATAGTCAGCTGATAAAACAAGTGTTTCAACTATATAACTTCATTAAAATAAAATCTAGGAAATGGAAGCAGCTTCTGGTTTGCCAGTTGCAGTTTACTTCTCTTCTACATAATGTCAGACACCAGAACAAGTACTGGGGAGTGCTCTCTGCCTTCATCTTCAGCAGTGCGCCTTGCTCATCTGTAGTCTCCACTGTGACAAGACTGATGTCCACATACGCTTTCTTCTAATATAAATGCCAAATTGCTTTCTCAAGGGAAAGAAAAAGCTTCCAAAGTGAAGGAAGTCTTTATCTACTGGCTAAATATTTAGATAATGTACTGTTTTGTGCAACCTGGTGACAAGTTTTGTAATGTTTACAAGCTATATATCTTGCTGGATTGAAGGCTAGAACAGGTGGGGAGTTTCCTGGGAACACTAATTCCAAGAGAAGTAAAACATTCATGAATATGGAAAGAGAAGGGTGAAAAATTATTTACTAGCACTTATCTCAAGGAGGATGTTTTATACACCAGACAGGAAGGCTCTTGGGGTAAGGGATGAAGCAGTCAGTTACAGATGGTTGCTACACTGCCTTCTAAGGAGGCTAAATCCAGCTAATTGCAGGCATTTTGTTTTATTATAGGCAAATGCCAGCTGAAGCAGTGTTACTATTATCTTCTGTTCATCGGCAAGCAAATCTGAACTTCTCTTCCAAATAAATGTTACTTATTTATAGATATAAATCAAAAATGTACCAGATTAATAATACATCCTTTAAGTAAGATTTTTACAATGTGTGTGGAAGGGTAAAATGATCCCTACTTTTTCATGTGGCTGAGAATATGCTTTAATAACCCTGAATTTATAGCATGCATATGAGTTTTTCTTCTTTTTCATTAACATTCTGTAGTTAGTACTGGAAGCTACAGAAAAGGTATTTTTTAAAAAACAATTATTCCACTGTTTCTTTTATAGACTTCATTTCTTAGAGTAGTTTTAGATACATAGCAAAATCGAGCAGTAGCTACCATTTCCATATATTCCCTGCCCCAACGCTCTCACAGCCTTCCTCACAATCAGCAGCCCACACAGAAAAGCTTTATGCCATTCAGGAAGTCAGACGTGAGCCCAGGAATTCATATTACTTTCCAGATAATTTTCCCAAGTCCTCTTTTCAGTCCTACTGGTATTTTCTGCTACTTTCTGGTTCCCGTCTGTTTTTGTTCATCCAGCTATAAACTGGGGATTCTATTTATATTATTCTGCTGTGTGCTACCTGTAACTATCCCTGCATCCAGGGTTAAGTGGTATGAAGATGTGAGGGGAAAAGATATGTTAAACTCACTATCAGTTAGGTGGTAAACTGGCTTTCAAATTCTGGCATTCTTTCCAAAGCTCCTTGTTATTTTCTTTTCAGGGTCCTAAAGTAGCTGCTCTGTGTGTTCTATCCAGGTATTATTGCTGTCTGTAATTGGTCTTAAATATAATTATATTAGGTGAAAAGAACTTCTGTATGCTACTGATTTTTTTAAAATTTATTGAGATTCGCTTTAGAATTGAAATATCAATTTTGTGAAAGTTCTACATAAGATTGTGAAAATTTATCTTCCCTAATATGTGTGTGTAGTTTCTCTGTATTTTGTAATTTATAATAAACCAAGATTTTACATGTAGAGTTCAAAAATGCTCCATGTCATTTGATCTAGTAAATATTAAAGATATATATTGAAATATCTCACTTTTTGAAATATCTTAGGTGCAATTTCAAAGTTTTCTCTGGATTTTACCTCTAGGTCTTTATAAGGAGAGAGAGAGACAGAGACATTCAGAATTATTTCTTCCTGATAAACTGAATAGTTTATAATTATGTTGAATCTTCTATAACTGATACTACTTTTGCATTAATCATATGTTTTGTGTTTCTCTCCCATTTTTAAAGAAGTTTCTTTTTATTGGGATATAGTTGGTAAAATGTCATATTAGATTTATGTGCGCAATATATTTACTATTTTTATAGATTATACTCCATTTAAAATTATTACAAAATAATGACTATATTTCCCTATGCAGTACAACATATCCCTGTTGCTTATTTTATACAAGGTAGTTTGTATCTCTTAATCTCCCACCCTATTTTTCCCCTCTTTCCTTCCTTCTCCCCACTGGTAACCAGTAATTTGTTCTCTGTACCCATGAGTCTATTTCTGTTTTGCTATATTCATCCATTTATTTTTTTTCTTTTTTTGAGTCCACATTCATAGATTATTTTTCTTTTTCTGGTTGACTTATCCCACTAAGAATAACACTCTCTAGGTCAATCTACATTATTGCACATGATAGAATTCCATGTTTATGTGTAGCACAGAGTCGGACATGACTGAAGCGACTTAGCAGCAGCAGCAGTATTCCACTATATATATATATATGTATATATATATAATGTTACATCTTCTTTATCCATTCATCACTTGGTGGACACTTTGGGTGCTTCCATATCTTGGGTATTGTGTATCGCTTCAATTTAGTGTTTTTGTTTCTTCAGCTATATACCCAGAAGTGTAATCGTTATTTCTAGAAATTTCTTTATACGTTGTTTTTTATATCTTTACTTTCACTGCAGTTAGGGAGACGACTATTTTGACAGTCATAGAAGTGCAACAAAAAGTGAAAATCAGGGGTGTGACATACCATTTGGGGGGCCCGGTTTAACATGCTTTTTCAATATGGAAACATCACAGAGATTGGACAAAACCGCAATATAATACTTGGAGTTGAGTGCACACATCAAAGTGACAATTTTGATGAGAGCATTTACAAACAAACACCCATTTGTTAAGTCCAGTTCAGGGACTGATTGTTCTGAAAATGAAGAAGATGGTATCCTCATGAGGGCAGGTTGAACAGTTTGCTGTTTGGCTAAGCGAATGTTCACAAAGTTCCTGAGATGAAACTAAAGTTATTTGCAACTTTATCTTACTGGACAAAAATGCCCTGGTTTTAGTAAGATCATGTTATTGCAGAATATAAAGCAAAATGTAGTCAAATTAATGTATGTTAAGTGTTTGGAGATAATTTCAAGTCCCATTTTGATTATATTTTAGGACTATATTTTAGTTCTATTTTTCCATAGATTTCTCTTTTAGATTTATTCTTATCACTGGTAAGTTTATATTCAAATTCATTTCATTTTTTTTTTAATTTTTTGTGGATTTTCTACTATTTTGCCATTATACCCCTTTTGTATATTTTGTGTACCTTTCTATTTTTTTCCTACTCATTGGATCTTTGCCTATTGTTGAATAAAGTGAAAATCCCCATTTGTTTTTTAACATTTTAAATTAGCCCTAAAGCCTTAGGTCTGAATTTCCAAGGTCATCCTGTTCCATATTTTGGCATTTGATCCATCTATACCTTTTCCTCAGGTTCACTTTATTTAAGATGCCATGGCTCCTGAGAATAGAAGTGATGTCCAATATTGTATATTAATTCTTTATTTTTTGGAATTCAGTTTATATTTTTAAAACTAAAAATATTATTTTCCTCACTGTTGACTAGGATGCAGTAGTTGTTTGAACCTGAAAACTGATTTTTGTGGTTATTAAATATTCCCCCTGAATACTCAACATCTCTTCATGAAACAGATTTATATTAGAGCTGTGTAGCTTTAGTCCTCAGAATAAACCATCCACTATCCAGGAAATCATGCTATTAGTTTTATCCCAGAATTCAGCAAGTCTTCAGGGAAGTTTTTGTATTTTTGACACTATTTGAACAATTGCTACAGCAGTCAGGAAATTAAAAGATGCTTACTCCTTGAAAGGAAAGTTATGACCAACCTAGATAGCATATTCAAAAGCAGAGACATTCCTTTGCCAACAAAGGTTCATCTCGTCAAGGCTATGGTTTTTCCAGTAGTCATGTATGGATGTGAGAGTTGGACTGTGAAGAAAGCCTAGCGCCGAAAAATTGATACTTTTGAACTGTGGTGTTGGAGAAGACTCTTGCGAGTCCCTTGGACTGCAAGGAGATCCAACCAGTCCACTCTAAAGGAAATCAGTCCTGGGATTTCTTTGGAAGGACTGATGCTAAAGCTGAAACTCCAATACTTTGACCACCTCATGAGAAGAGTTGACTCATTGGAAAAGACCCTGATTCTGGGAGGGATTGGGGGCAGGAGGAGAAGGGGATGACAGAGGATGAGATGGCTGGATGGCATCACTGACTCGATGGACATGAGCTTGGGTGAACTCCAAGAGTTGGTGATGGACAGGGAGGCCTGGCGTGCTGTGATTCATGGGGTCACAAAGAGTCGGACACGACTAGTGACTGAACTGAACTGATGCCTCTTATTTAAAGGATTTATGTTTACATAAATGTTTACAATGTCACTAATCCAGATGTTCATTTGGCATTAATGATTTTTTTGACATTTTATTTTATTTTAAATATAAATTTATTTAAATTGGGGGTTGATTACTTTACAATATTGTTGATGTATGGCATTAATGATTTTTATCTGGAAAATGCATTAAGTCCTGGATTAACACTCAAAAATAGGTTATTATCTACATTATGAGCAATATCTAATTTGATATTTTAAAAGCTGAATTTTAAATTTAAAAAATATTGTAATTTTGTTCCCATACTAAGAAATACATTAAAGAAGGGTGCAAGTCATAATCCTAACATTTCTTAAACACTCTTTTTTATTTTCTCATATTTTTTCACATCCCCCCAGTCTTAAATCTTTTTTGTCAAAACCATGAAATATTCTGTCACTTTATACATTGGCTTTTTCTTCCTTTCTTTCTCAGTTCTTCATCATCTGCTGCTAAGTCGCTTCAGTCATGTCTGACTCTGTGCAACCCCATAGACAGCAGCTCACCATGCTGCCCCTCCCTGGGATTCTCCAGGCAAGAACACTGGAGTGGGTTGCCATTTCCTTCTCCAACGCATGAAAGTGAAAAGTGAAACTGAAGTCCCTCAGTCATGTCCGACTCTTCACGACCCCATGGACTGCAGCCTACCAGCCTCCTCCATCCATGGGATTTTCCAGGCAAGAGTACTGGAGTGGGGGTGCAATTGCTTTCTCTGTCTTTATCATCTATATTGACTCAAATAATTACTCTTTGTGCTCCTCTTTTCTCTTCAGCCAAGCTCTCTTGTACTGTTTCTTTATATATGCATAATAAAATAATAAATTTTAGGAATAGATTCAACACTGTAAGGCATTGGATAGATAAACTAGATTGGCAATTTCAGACCATGAGATTTTGACCACTCCCATGATAAGATGACTGTCATATTTAGTGTGTGTGTGTGTGTGTGTGTGTTAGTTGATCAGTTGTGTCCAACTTTTTGTGACCCCATGGACTGTAGCCTTCCAGTCTCCCCTATCCATAGAATTCTTCAGGCAACAATGGAGTGGGTAGCCACTCCCCTCCAGAGGATCTTTCCCACCCAGGAATAGAACCTGGGTCTCCTGAACTGCAGGCAGAATCTTTACCATCTGAGCCACCAGGGAAGCTCCATAATAGGATCCCTGTCACATTTTGTATACTCTATACCTAGATAAGAGAAAGATTGATTATCTAGTGTTGATTTCCATTGCATCTCCTAAAGTCTCTTGAAGCATTTAGATTTTTCTCTAACTGACTCGTATAAATCTCATTCTTATCCTCAGTTTTTGCTTACCCAGTCATGGGGTTTAGGAAGAACGCTCCTGTGATTTGTGATTCTGCCCACTTGTTTCCCAATTTAATTTAGAATGAGCTGGCCTCATCTTTCCTATACTTATAAAACTTTCTAAACTTATTGGGCTTGTTCATTATACCATTTTTTAATAGGCACTTTCAACTATATGTTCTCCTTCTTTGATTATTTCTATGCAAATTTAGAAAAGTCAGGAGTCAAATGTGTATAGCCAATCTCTATGTTCAAAACTGCTCTGCAATAAAATTTTATATCACTCACTAAATTGCTGCATATGCATTTTAATAGAGATAACCTAAAAGTATGAGCAATCTAACAACATATTTTGGAATTGATGGCAGTTTTTTCTTTCTTTATGATTATAAAGTTATTGGTTTAAATAGATTTATGGAAATTGATTCACTGGAGACAAGCAAAAATTCATAAAACATACCCATTTTAATTGCCACCTTTTAATAAACCTGCATCCTGTGCTTTGCTTCACAGAGCCTCTAGAATGCACATGAACATGAACAGACATACTTTAGGACCTGAAGATCTGTCTTTGTGAGTAAAACTAGAAAGACTGAACTAAGCATTACTAGGAATGGTCAAGGACACTCCACTAATTGTACTTATGTTGGAGCCATTTCTTAAAAAGCCTATTTAGCAGATAAATTTTGACCATTAAACTATCTATTGGGATTTGAGTATTTGAATAACGCTGAACATTTGGATGACATATGAGGGGGGAAATGTTGCAAAATTTTTCAAAAATCCTGTTCCTCTATTTGGAACAGTGGAAAGAAAACATCTGAATATTTGGTCAAACTCTTAACAATATTTATCCAATTGTTTGACATTCAAGAGTTATAGATAAGGCTGGTGGATTTATGGCACTTAAAAATAAGCTTGTACATGCTCAGTCATGTCCAACTCTTTGCAAGTCCATGGACTGTAGCCTATCCGGCTCCTCTGTCCATGGAACTTTCCAAGCAAGAATACCAGAGTTTGACCATTTCCTACTCCAGGGATAATTCCTGACCCAGGAATTGAACCCTGTCTTTTGAGTCTCCTGCATTGGCAGGTGGATTCTTTTTCAGGGGACCATCTAGGAAGCAGCTAATTTGTTGTATGTTTTAAAAAAAAAAAAAGATAAATCTTTGCTTTGAAGGTCACTCTTGTAGGGCACAACTGTGCAAAGTGCCACATTACAGAGAAATATGTATTAGACTCCCTGCAAACTGGAAAATAATGTCAAGTGCTTACTGAAGTCTCACATAAAGGTAGAAATAAAAAGACAGGGGAAATGGGTGGTGGCTTGTGTTTATAATACAGAGTGTGATAAAACAGAAAATTTAGCTTTCAGAACTTCACACGTCTATCAATCTTGTCTAATATTCTCCTTTGCATTCCTTAAGACCATAGCCATTTCTCTCTTTTCTCCTTCTCTCTTCTAGAGCTATTTTTTCCTTCTATAGAATGAGATAAAAATTCCAACTTGGATAGACACCCCCAATCTTGACCTGTAAAGACTGAATTTATTATTAAATTGCATTGCTTTGTCACTTAGCACAGTTTCAGCTTTCCAAGCTGAAAACCTTGCATTAGGATCCCAGAATTGCTAATAAAATATGGGAACAATAATGTAATGCTGCCAAGGATAAGTGTAAAATAAATATTACCACAGTGATTTGCATAAAGTTTTTGATCAGAAAACAAAAGTTAATATTTGACAAGTGGATGAATTTGAAGCTTTTTCATAAAAATAAATTTACTGAAAAATCATCTAAATTTGTTTCAAAAATAATTATCTGAATGAACAAGGAAAAATTCATATTTAAAATAACTTTTATGAATATTTCATAAAATAAGTATTTTAAAGCAATTATTTTCTATTTTNGTTCCCAGTTTGACCAGTACACTGATTATGTTAGACAAGTGACTTAAGGGTTCTTTTACAAAAAAATAAAAAAATTAAAAATTATGACCTTAGAGTTTGCAAAGTGTTCATTTTCTCACTAATTTTAAAAATATGACACTTAATGAGAAGCAAGTCTTAATCACTAGGAAACCCACAGTACATACAGCACTTTTTTTAAATCCCAAATTTATTACTTTGTCCCTGTGCAATTGGAGCAAATCTGTGCTGATAAGTCATACGTGACTTATCACATGAAACATTTAGGACAATTTTTATTTCTGTGCCATATTCTAGATCTATTGGATTAGAATCTTCTGGGCAGAGGTCTGGGGAAAAAACCTCCTCCCATGCAATTCTGATGATGAGCAAATTTTAAGAAACATTGGGCTGGATGATCCCTAAGGGCCCTTATAACTTCTGATTTCTGACAGCTTATTTTAGGAAAGAAATGTTCATTTTAATGTACCACATTTGTCTAAACTGAAAAAAAATTATGGCAATTAAATAATCAAACTCTTTGCAAATTGAAAAAAAATCATGTGGTAGCAGGAATAGAAGCAGAATTCTCCATTTAGTTAGACTCTGATCATACACTTTGGTACAGTAATCAAAGAAAAAATATGGTGATTTTTGTTTTGTCTTTAAAGCTAGTCTTTATATTCTTGAAAATGTGATTACAAATATGGATATATTTTCAATGTTAGTTTGCTGTTTGAATTTTTATTTTTTTTTCTCCTGAAATGTGAGAAGTGGTATATATATGGAACAATGCTCCTGCTGCTGCTAAGTTGCTTCAGTCATATACAACTTTTTGTGACCCTATGACTGTAGCCTTCCAGGCTCCTCTGTCCTTGGAATTCTCTAGGCAGAATATTAGAGTGAGTTGCCATTCCCTTCTCCAGAGGATCTTCTTTACCCAGGGATCAAGCCCAGGTCTTTTGCTTTGGAGGCAGATTCTTTACTATCTGAGTTACCTGGGAAGCCGTATATGGGACAGTAACAGTTAACAAACTTAGACAGCATATTAAAAAACAGAGACATTACTTTGCCAACAAAGGTCCATTGCCAGGGTCTAGCCCTGGTGGATCCAGGGAATTCGAAGCGAGGACGGCGTCGGCGGGGAAAAGACTTACTTATATAGAAATATAAAAGAGATTAGGAAGAAATAGTATAGTAGGAAAATTAAGTGGAGAAAAGAGGCTGAATAACTTGGTTTACGGGGAAGGCCAATAAAGTTCCAGACAAGGAGCTTGCACCATCTACATGGGGCCGCCGGCGCCCACTCGAATAGCAGAGAGTGCCCCTCCTTGGGCACTCTCTCTCATGGACCTTAGGGCCAGGGCAAGTAAGTAGACTTGGTGAGCCTCCCGTTCCAGATGGGAATTCAGCCTGAAATTAGAGTAAAGAGGAGAAGGAAGGAGAGGGAAAAGGGGTGAGAGAAAGAGACATGGGGGGAGCCAGATTCCCAAGAAACTAGGCTGAGACACTAGTCTAAGAAACTGGCCCGTCTGTTTACTGTTCAAGGGGCTATTTATATTTTTGATAATACATGGAGATCAATGGGTAACACAAAGTTATGCAGCATTAGCAGTTTAGACTCTTATCAAAACCAGGCTTTTCTCTCTGCATACCTGACTGCAAACACAAGTCTTAGGTAATTTACATCATCTCCCGCCAAAAGGGCCAATTAACATTTTACAGCCTTTTTTCTGATAAGGGTTTGTCAACCAGAAGACTTATTCATGTTGATCTTCTCAAAGTTTGGCGCCACTCTCAGAAAGCACTAAATAAAGTTACATTCTTACGTAGCAAGGATACAAGAGGAGTGCAGTGATATATAACAAAGAAAAGTAATTAACTCAAAAGCCTAGTGTTGCTAACATCAAAACTACTATATATCTTTTCCCATATCCCGTTTACATTCATTAACATCCTCCCAGGTACCTAAAAGATAAAGAATATGGAGGCCTGGCGGCAATCATTGAATCAACAGTGAAAAACCCATCACCAATATGGTTTTTAACTCTTTAGAAAAGGCTCTGTATCTTTAAGATGCTTTTAAGCTTTGTGCCTCTCGCAGTTGGGGGCTGTAAGCAATTCACAAGCTGTAAGGGGTCCGGGGAACCTGTTAGGCAAGCTAGAGAGGAGGTTTAACTGAAACATCCCTTTCAAATGCAGAAGACCAAAGCTTAGAGATAACTTTTTCCAGAGTGTATCAGAAGAGTAGAGAAGCAGAGTACAAAAGCCAGCAGATTTTTAATTTTGGGGGGGTGGATGCTCAGGAAATTCCAGGGGGAAAACCTGAAGCCGTCACATCCTTGCATTTGTCAGGCTTCCTTCCACATGACCTTGTCACGGGTGGAATTCCTCACGCCGGCCCCCGCAGTCCATCTAGTCAAAGCTATGGTTTTTCCAGTAGTCGTGTATGGATGTAAGAGTTGGACTATAAAGAAAGCTGAGCACTGAAGAATTGGTGCTTTTGAACTGTGGTGTTGGAGAAGACTTGAGAGTCCCTTGGACTGCAAGGAGACCAAACCAGTCAATCTTAAAGAAAATCAGTTCTGAATATTCATTGGAAGGATTGATGCTGAAGCTCCAAACTTTGGCTACCTAATGCAAAGAACTGATTCATTTGAAAAGACCCTGATGCTGGGAAAAATTGAAGGTGGGGTGAGAAGGGGATGACAGAGGGTGAGATAGTTGGATGGCATCACCAACTCTATGGACATGAGTTTGAATAAACTCCAGGAGTTGGTGATGGACAGGGGGTCCTGGCGGGCTGCAGTTTATGGGGTTGCAAAGTGTCAGACATGACTGAGTGACTGAACTGAACTGAACTGAATAGTCAATAAGTAATGATTATTTGATAACCCCATAACAATACACATGATTGAATAGCTGGATTCAAAATAAGAATAAAAGTTACACCTTAGAATTTATATTTGGTTACTCCTGAAGTCATTATAATAATCAAATGCCAATAGAAGACATTTTTCCTCTTCTAAGGAGAGTACCAGAATTGAAATTATCATCAGAACGAAAACTTCTGTTCTCCATGGGTCGATTGCCAGCAGTGGAATAAAGGCTTCTATACCAATCAATATAAAATATATTCCATGATGTTCTTGCTTACTATGATAAGCCAGTAAACCAGGAAATAATTTCATCTCTATCTTTAGGAACATCCCCCAAATCCATTTACTCAAGCAACAAATCGCTCAACCAGGCTCTTGACACGACAACACCTAGCTCATTTGTGTAAATAGTTTTCTTTTCAGGAGAACTGGGCAAACTTCCTCTCTGATCAAATAATGGTATACTTATCAAAAGTGACTCAAAGTTCCCCTACTTGGTGTGTCCACCAATGCTAGGGTATTATATTCAGGATTTTACATAACAGGAAGTAGATTCCTACCTTAAAAGATCTGTTTTACACCATCACAACCCAGATCTTAAGTTTTCTGAGATGCTCCTCTAAGATTCAGTAAAGAAAGTAGTCTCCCTTGAAAAAGTAATAAACTAGACTTTGCTAGTTAAGCAGTTGTTATAAGACTTCCTTCCTTTCTTTATCTTTCTTCTTTTTGTGTGTTCTTCTGGGATGTGCAGCTGACAATCTTGCGTTTTATATTTTAAAAGCAATTTTTATTCTTATTGATCATAATAATACTTTTATATGGGCTTATAAATCATCATATTACAGAAAAGAACACAATATATATTTTTAGCTTTTTGGTGCTTGGACAATATGCAAAACTACTATGAAAATTTATGGTTTACTCTTTCTTTCAAATGATGAAATAGTTACTTTAATTATAAGAAACTAAAGGAAGAAGTTTTTGACTCAATAAAGGCACCAAAGACCAATAAATTGCAAACATTACTCTATCTTTAAATAACTTATTGCACTTACTACACACACACAGATCAAAACAATAATCAACATTTTGATTAGCATTTAACATAAGCAAATAAGCAAAATAAAGCATCTACAAAAATATTTGCATTATTATAAATATACTCTGTGATTCTTTGTCACTTTTACAATTTTAAATTGTTTTAAAAGTTAATTTTTTATTGTTTTTACAGCTGGAGATAGAGGATGTTC
>SJYQ01004293.1:59178-83267 GCA_006410935.1 Redunca redunca
TTATTTTAGGTTATTTTATATCTTAATATCTTTGCTATCCTCCTTGTCATCCAATTATTGTTCACATTTCAAATTCATATTTGTCTATTACCCTTTAATGAATTTTGATTCCTAATTTGTAGAGGCTGTGCCTTCTTGCTTCATAATGATTACTGTTTTGAGGCACATTTTCTTTAGTTTCTTAATAATTAGTAGATAAACTATTCACTACTAAATAATCAGTAAATATTAGTAAATAACTTTCAGGGCTTTTATTTGCTCCGTGTCTCCAAGGTGCCGTTTCTTCCTTTACCTTGCTGTAATTCTTCCCGTGGTTTATTTTTGGCTCTGTATCTGTTCTTCACAGCCACCGTGAGACAGAGTGGCAGCTAAGCTTGGCATATTCTGTTATTCAGGTTGTTCAGATGAATTTTTGGTCAAGTATTTTAAAATTACTTTTCACAGGAAGCTTCTTTCATTTCTGTGTAAGACTTGAAGCTGGACAGCATGTTGATGCTCATGTGTGAGCAAGTAGGACTTAATGTTCATCTGAGGTTGGCTAAACTTTAAACAACCTTCTTCCTGACTTGGCTCCTGACCTCCTTTACTTTAGAAAGCTTGTAATTTCAAATTCCCTCTGCCCCTTGGAGATATAATGTTTTTAAAGGCCTCATGCCAATTTTACAGCCCACAAATGTCTTTTTTAGTAACTTGGGAGCCATCTTTTGAAATGTAATAATCAAGAAAAATAACCCCCAACTTCTTGAGAAGTACCTCGCTCATTGTTGGAAAGGTATCTCCTGTCAAGAAAACATGAGAGTTCATTTCTCCTTAAAAAGTGAAGTTGCTCAGTTGTGTCCGACTCTTTGTGACCCTGTGGACTGTAGCCCACCAGGCTCCTTTGTCCATGGGATTCTCCAGGTAAGAATACTGGAGTGGGTTGCTATTTCCTTCTCCAGGGGATCTTCCCGACCCTGGGATCAAACCAGGTCTCCCGCATTGCAGGCAGACACTTTAACCTCGGAGACACCAGTGCTCCTCAGGACGAGGCTAGTTAGCAAACGTAGATGGCCTACAATTACCCTGCCCTCACCCACCTGAAAATCACACCAGCCCTTGGTTACACTGGATTGAGCTCAGACCTCACTCTTTTATGGCAATCATAACTTTGGTGTAGTTTTTGCTTTGACAGGTGTTACAACTCACTTATGCATAGAAAGATTATGCTGACTTCAGATAAGATGGTCACTTACTATTAATCTAACTATACTAGGTGGCACCGTGGTAAAGAAGCCACCTACTAATGCAGGAGACACAAGAGACACGGGTTTGATCCCTGGCTCAGGAAGATCCACTGGAGGAGGAAATGGCAACCCACTCCAGTATCCTTGCTTGGGAAATTCCATAGACAGTGGAATTTGGTGGGCTACAGTCCCTGAGACTGCAAAGAGCTGGCCATGATTGAGGACACACACACAGCTATATATCTAACTTGCTGCTGTTATTCAGTTACTAAGTTGTGTCCTAATTTTTGTTGGCCCCCATGAACTGCAGCACACTGGGCCTCCCTGTCCTTCTCTATCTCTTGGAGTTTGCTCAAACTCATGTCCAGTGAGTCTGTGATATCATACAACCATCTCATCTTCTGTCACCCTCTTCTCCTCCTGCCATTAATCTTTCCCAGCATCAGGGTCTTTTCCAATGGGGCAGTTCTTTGCATCAAGTGGCCAAAGTATTGGAGCTTCAACTTCAGCATCAGTCCTTCCAGTGAATATTCAGGGTTGATTTCCTGTAGGATTGACTGGTTGGAGCTCCTTGCACACTTTGAAAGCATCAGTTCTTTGGTGCTCAGCCTTCTTTATGGTCCAACTCTCACATCCATACATGACTACTGGAAAAACCATCGCTTTGTCTATATAGACCTTTGCCAACAAAGTGATGTCTCTGCTTTTTAATATCTAATTTGTCATAGCAAGAAGTATGTGAAAAAAACTCCAGTAGACAGTGCCCTCAGGCTTTTATTTCTTATCTCATTTTTCTCTCTTGTTTCTTTTACTTTTGGCCTGTTTATTCAGCCAAAATGTATAAATAAATGGAATACAGCACTCCATCCTTTTCTCCCTGGTTATATAATCTCTGAGTAGATGCAGAAGGAAGTATTAAATTCAGGGGAGAAAAATTCTGTAACTTCCTACTAAGCCTTTATCTATGTAGTAAACGGACCAAAAAAAATATCAATTTTCTTTTCTTCTGTTTTCCTTTAAAAGTTTTTTATAAAGCATCCTTAAACAAAGGAAGAGTTGCATATGCTTAGTTTCTAGGATATTCAAACATGGAAATTAACACATAACAAGTTATTCTCTGTTCTTGTAAGCAAGCAGGTCACTGCTTACAAATTATTAGAGCTGAACATGCTCTTGAGAGGTCCAACCGACTTACATTTAAATCAAAGCGAACTGGAATATTTCAAAGAAGGAAGCAGTATAGTAGTGGTTTCTGACTAGGATTAGGAGATCATTTTGGATATCATTATAATTATGTGGTGAGATAATAAAGGCTTTAACTAAAGACTGGAAATGTGGCTGAATAAAATAAGATAGACTCAAGAGGCTTTTGGAAGTAGATTTGGCATGAATCTGTGATTAAGTTTGGTAGATAAGGAAGGAGGAAGCAATAATTATGTCTAAAGTTTCTAGCTTGGGTCATGGTAGATATTCATGAGCAAAACAGTAGTCAGTATGTGGCATATTGGAAAGATAATTTGTTTCAGATCTTGGATCTGCCTCAACAAATTGTATGACCTTATAAAAGTCTATTAAAAGCTAAAGTCTGATTCTTCAGCCAGTTTATCTCAATAATCCTTTTCAGCAATAAAGATCTAATGTTCCTGAGGTAAGTCAATCGCCTTCACCACGAATGATCTCTTTCAACTCATGAAAACAGTCATTTGTCCTCAGTCACTACTACGTCATGTCCAACTCTCTGTGACCCTACAGACTATAGCCTGCCAGGCTCCTGTCCATGGGATTTCCCAGGCAAGAATACTGGAGTGGGTTGTCATTTCCTCCTCCAAGGGATCTTCCTGACCCAGGGATCGAACCCACGTCTCCTGCATTGCGGGCAGATTCTTTACCACTGTGCCACCTGGGAGGATCTAAAGAGGTTTTTATCAAGTATCTACTGTGGTTGCTATAACTCTAGGAATTAAGTGACGCACAGAGTAGAGGTAGTATGTGTTAAAGGTGATGGAAGATGACTTGCACAATGCATTTATAAAATAATAAATCCGTATTATTTAAATTGCAGTATTTGTTATAAGGAGGTCAATACTAAGAAAGGTTAATCACTGCAGAAAATTAATAAAGAACTAATCTTGTACATAAAAATTCCCTCATAACACACACAAAAAGACCGATTCATAGGTGCCCATTCCAAAGAAATTATTTAAGAATTGAGATATACAGAACAATCATAAGAAATTTTCTAAGTTTAGTGACTGCTACAGAGAAGACCGAGTTTTAATTCAGACATGTCTGGTTTCAAAACTTAGGCTCTTCAAACTGTATCCTTGCTAGACCTTAGCATTACCTAGCCTATATCAAAGAGATTGTTGCTTTCTTACTTGAAGCGTAACAATACCTTGGCCCTAATCTATAAACAATGTTCAATTGCATGCAATAAATATTTCAAACTAACTAATATATTACTTCAAGATACTGTCTTGTCATTAAAGTCCTTGAAATAAATACTAGAGAAGATAAAAAAGTATAAGAATTGAGTTATGCTGCCATCTAGTGGTCATATGGTTGCTGACATTCATCAAGTACCAAAAAAATTACTTGAAGGGAATTAAAGATTTATGTATATACAGAAAGCAGCTAACAAAGATAATAAATAGTCTGCTGTGGATTTATGTGGTAAATTCCACATAATTTTAGATTAGGGCAAAAATATAAAATAATAAAAACATTAATGAAAAATTTTAGTATTATAAAATATTTTCTTCTTGAAGGCAGAATTATCATCAGTTTAGATAGAAAATTAAGTCTTTTAGTAGAGCTTCCAGGTCACTGCAGATGGTGAATGCAGCCATGAAATTAAAAGGTGCTTGCTCTTTGGAAGAAAAGCTATGACCAACATAGCACATTAAAAAGCAGAGACATTACTTTGCCAACAAATATCCATCTAGTAAAAGCTATGGCTTTTTCCAGTAGTCATGTATGGATGTGAGAGTTGGACCATAAAGAAGGCTGAGCACCAAAGAACTGATGCTTTTGAACTGCGGAGTTGGAGAAGACTCTTGAGAGTCCCTTGACTGCGGGGAGATCAAACCAGTCCATCCTAAAGGAAATCAGTCCTGAATATTCATTGCAAGGAGATGCTGAAGCTGAAACTCCATTACTTTGGCCACCTGATGCAAAGAACTGACTCATTGGAGAAGACCCTGATGCTGGGAAAGATTGAAGGCAGGAGGAGAAGGGGACAACAGAGGATGAGATGCTTGGATGGCATCACCGACTCAATGGACATGAGTTTGAGTAAGCTCTGGGAGTTGGTGATGGACAGGGAGGCCTGGTGTGCTGCAGTCCATGGGGTCTCAAAGAGTCAGACACGACTGACCCAGTGAACTGAACTGTAGAGCTTCCACACGTTTTTAGTTTCTAGATTTTAGCTTTTTGTCTTATTATTTAAAATATATATTCTTCATAACTTACATGTTATATGTAGGAACTGACATATCTTTCCATCTAATCGGGAAGTGAGAATAAGAGCTGAAGACAATTAAATGAAGAAAGGTGATCTCAGGGAGCTCATGGGAAGAAGAAGCAGTATAGAAAGTGGAAAACAGAAAAGCCTTGTTCCTCATTTCAGCTGAGCTCAGTATTTTCAGGAGTTCAATAATTGCTGAGGAAACGAAGAACACATTCAGTGTTTACTAAGTAGCTGAGGTCTCAAAGCATTGTCCATTTTTATTTTACACAAAACAAATGTACAGGGGTTTATCTCCAGCAATCATATCTGAAAAAAATTTAGGCATATTAGATATCTCTTATTTATATGTGCTGCTGCTGCTGCTAAGTTGCTTCAGTCGTGTCCGACTCTGTGCGACCCCATAGATAGCAGCCTTCCAGGCTCCCCCGTCCCTGGGATTCTCCAGGCAAGAACACTGGAGTGGGTTGCCATTTCCTTCTCCAATTTATATGTGACTCCTACATAAAGGTTCAGAGGCGTAAAGGCTTCAGGGTGAAGAGTGTTAACAACAGGAGAAAAAAAAAACAGATTCTACTGTTCTAAAATTCATTCATTTCCTTGTTCAGAGAGTTGAAAATGGACTTAGGTAACATATGAGATGCTAAACCATGCATTACATACTATTGTTTAGTCACTAAGTCGTGTCTGACTCATTTCAACCCCATGGACGATAGCCCGCCAGGCTCCTCTGTCCATGGGATTTTTCCAGGCAAGATTACTGGAGTGGGTTGTCATTCCATTCTCCAGGAGTCTTCCTGACTCAGGCATTGAACCTGAGCCTCCTGCATTAGCAAGCAGATTCTCTACCACTGAGGCCAGGGGAGCCTTTGTTATGTACTGTTATATACTAAACTCTGTCCACCCTTAAAGAATGTAGAGTTAAGTGGCAGAGATATACGCCTATAAATGAGTGAACATGCTCACTGTGGAGCACGTGAGTAGAGGACAATTCTACTGCATCTCTCTTCTCAGTTCCTTAAGGACACTTTTGGCAAAAAAAAAAAAATCACAACTCTCTGGTAATATGGGGATATTAGAATAGCTTCATTGTCAGGTTTAAAATTTTACCTCAAGATATAAACTGAGGATTTAGTTGCTAAGTCATGTTCGACTTTTGCAAACCCGTGTACTGTAGCCGACCCTGCTCCTCTGTCCGTGGGATTCTCCAGGCAAGAATCCGGGCCTGGGTTGCCATTTTCTTCTCCAAAGGATCTTCATGACCCAGGGATCAAAGCCACATCTGCATTACAGGCAGTCTCCGGCGTTGCAGGAGGATTCTTTACTGCTGAGCCACCAGGGAAGCCTGAGATATAAGCTACATGAGGTTAAAACCTTACTCTTGCACCTCGTTCAATGTTTCTTCCCTAAGATCAGCTCAGCCTCTAAGTGGCACTGGACTCAACAGAGGGACAGAGGACAGGGCTTACAATTTTTTGGCTGACCTTACTTGATTTCCTTTCCTGTCATCTCTTCTCCCGCTGCTTGCTTCAGGAGGGCATCAGGAGAAGGGGGTAACAGCAGTTTAAGAGAAATGTCTCTTCAATCGACTTCTGGTGTGTGTTCTGTCTGTTGTGATAAACACTCAAATGATGGCATTGTATCACAGTGAGCTTCTGGATACTTGAGACACCACACGCCACATTCTATGATGCGCAACACTGCCTTTTCCCTTTGTGACTTTAAGCATTTAATATCACTCACCCTGTTGGCTATAAGTGTAGGGAATATACTATCCACAGGCCTGCACTATAATTAAAAATGACTTTCTCATCACCCCCAGGCGAAGGGCTGGGAGTAGTAAAAAGTACAACGTGGAAAGGCATCTTGAAAACAAAATGTTGAAGTACTGATGTGACTGATGGAAAACCATTAGTGACTGTTCCCATAACCAGAGCCTTGAGGGAGTTGCTGAGAAAGGGCATCATTAGCTGAAGGGATAAACAAAGTCACGAAAGGCCTGAAGGTTTGACATTGAGGACTGTACATTGTATATCTTTATCCCCGATCTGAGATTGTAAAGAACAGATATCTCTAGAGCACAAATAAGGAAATAGAAGTCAACAGTAAAAGGCATGCAAGGATTAGGATCTGGGCTTTTGCCTGCAAATGGAATCAGTACCCCCACCCCATCCCCACTTTATTTCTGAGTCTTATTTTTCCAGTTCCTGGTTGAGATGGTCCCAACAATAAGCTCTTTGAGGGCAGAGATAGAACATTCTGTCACTGTTAAATGTTGAGCACTAATGCTCATGTCTATGTTTGAACAGACATAGACTGTCTGTTTCTAAGAATCTATGTCTGTTTCTAAGAATCAGAGAATCATGAAACATTGTATTACAAAAGGGTTCTTAAAGCAAAAAAAAAAAAAAAAGAATGAAAAACGGACTCTAATTGAGGTGTAAGCAAACTGGGCACGGTTTGACTAGAAAATGTGAAATACACGCTCATTTTCATCACACGCAAGGTTACAGATTTTATGCATGTCTGTTTACGGATTTTGCTATGCTAATTGGTCATGTCTGAGTCCTTTCTCCATCTCTGGAGCTTCACCTGCAAAATGTGTCCTGAAAGGTGAAAAAGTATGGCTTTCCCCCCCAAAACAAGGTGATCCTCTATGGTGGCCCCAGGAAAAATAATCTCAATTCAAATTTAGGTTAAATTCAGTTTATCATTTAGGAACTCTTGGGAGGGACAGGAGGGCATTTGGTTTGGTAAGGTCTCATTTTGACTCGTTTTGTTCTGAACATTACATGAAATTATGGCATTAAAAAAATTAATCACTTCCAACTAATTTTACCTACAGGAATTACAAGAAAATATATTAAAAAAGAAGAAATCTTTGGAGAAGAGAGATTGGCCTCTGGTCCACTGAACAGGTCTCTGAGGTCTAGTCCAGCAGCCAGAAGACACAGGTGGCTGCTGAGCATTAGAATGTGGTTCCTCTGAATTGTCAAAAAACTAAGATCATGGTATCCTGCCCCATCACTTCATGGCAAACAGATGGGGACACAATGGAAACAGTGACAGACTTTATTTTTGGAGGCTCCAAAGTCACTGCAGATGGTGAATGCAATCATGAAATTAAAAGAAGCTTGCTCCTTGGAAGAAAATCTATGATCAACCTAGACAGCATATTAAAAAGCAAGGACATTACTTTACCAACAAACGTCCATCTAGTCAAAGCTATGGTTTTTCCAGTGGTCATGTATGGATGTGAGAGCTGGACCATAAAGAAAACTAAACACCGAAGAATTGATGCTTTCAAACTGTTCTGTTGGAGAAGACTCTTGAGAGTCCCTTGGACTGCAAGGAGATCAAACCAGTCCATCCTAAAGGAGATCAGTCCTGAATATTCATTAGAAGGACTGATGTGGAAGCTGAAAGTCCAATACTTTGGCCATTGTGATGCAAAGAACTGATTCATTGGAAAAGACCCTGACGCTGGGAAAGACTGAAGCCAGGAGGATAAGGGGATGACAGAGGATGAGGTGGTTGGATGGCATCACTAACTCAATGGACATGAGTTTTAGCAAGCTCCGGTGATGGACAGGGAGGCCTGGTGTGCTATAGTCCATGGGGTCACAAAGAGTTGGACATGACTGACTGAACTAAACTGATGAATATACAATACACATTGGATTTTGTACAAAAAAGTAAAACATTTCTGCAATGTTATTTGTAAAGATTACAGTTTAAAATAAGAATATTATATATATATATATATATAGTGAAAATGTATTGTTAAATTAGTTTTAGCTATCTCTTTTTGCTTTTATTTATGTGGCTACTAGAAAATATAAATCAACATGTATTATATTTTTATTGGGTAGTACTGGTCTAGAAAATTATCTCCTGGCTTGAAAGAGCCAGAATGTCCAGCTTTTAGAGAAGAATTGTTTCCCATCATCTGACCTGGGGATTTCTCTGCTGTAGTGAAATATTGGTTGCTTTCTCTGTTTTCCCTCCCTTTCTTTAAGACCTCTGCTTTTTATCTCCCTTAAATTCACTCTAAATAATTTCTCCTCAAGCCCAGGCTGCATGCAGTTATGTATCAGAACATGTATTTTGACTTTAAACTATTAAAGAAGTGCTTCTAACATGTGAACATCTGTATTTCTCAATGTTTTTAATTTCTGCTTCTGGAAGAGAGATTATAGGAGGTTCAGAGGAGTCTTGACATGTTAACATTATCTATTCTTGATGCTGATGGAATTTACACCTACCTGAGACCAACTGAATGGAGTTTAGCTTTTCAAGCATTACTTATAAGAATTCTGACCATTTGCTATACTTCCTATACTAGACATATTTTTCTATTGCATTCCTTGGTAATGTTTTGCTTGTAAATGATAGTAAAAACTCTATCTAGTTGAAGTATTAATATAATATAAATTATAAGGATGTTCAAATGCTATAGAACAACAAAGTTGTGTATAAGACAGGCATATAGCAAAACCTCAAGTAGAATTAGAAGACTTGGAAATTCATTAAGTTTCCTCAGTTTTAATATTTAATTCTCTCTCTCTTATCTGTTTAATTTTTCTCTCTCTCTTGACTGATTTTCTCTAAGTGGCAGAAAACTTGACTGCTAAATTTTATGGGGAAAATTTATTTTGGCTCAATATTCTCCTATTATTCACTCAGCTTCAAAATGTCTATTTATCTCTAAATAATATGAGTGCCCAGAGATAAACCCATGTACATATATATATATATATATANTAACAAAAAAATCTGATTTAATAATGGACAAGGAACTGAAGAGAAATTTCTGAATAGAAAGAAGATATATAAATGTCCAACAGATATATGAAAAAATACTCAATATTACTAATCACCAGAGAAGTGCAAATCAGAATCACAATGAAATATTACCTTGGGACTTCCCTAGTGGTCCATGCTTCCAGCATGGAGGACCCCGGTTTGGTCTCTGGTGAGGGAAATAAGATCTTATGTGCACAGTAAGTTTAAAAAAATTTTAGTTAAAAAAGAACTATGACTCACACAAGTTAGCATATCACAAGCACACACATACCAGATAACAAATGTTGGTGAGGGTGTAGAGAAAAGAGAACTCTTGTACACTACATGGGTGTGTAAAATGGTGTAGCTACTATGAAAAACTGTACAGAAGTTCCTCAAAAAATGGAAAGTAGAGCTACCATATGATCCCGCAATCAGAATTTAGGTATACACACATACAC
The DNA here is from genome assembly GCA_006410935.1 of Redunca redunca. NCBI lineage: Eukaryota > Metazoa > Chordata > Mammalia > Artiodactyla > Bovidae > Redunca > Redunca redunca. Next base: position 69,114 of record SJYQ01004293.1, read on the forward strand.
TGGAACTGAGATTAGGACCTCGAAGAGATATCTGCACTCCCATGTTCACATTCTCAACAGCCACATGGAAGCAACCTAAATGTCCATCAGCAGGTAAATGGATAAAGACAATGTGTTACATACACGCAATGGAATAGCACTTAGCCTTTAAAAAAAAAAAAGATGTATGACAGTGTGAAGGAACCTAAAGAACTTTACACTGAGTAAAATAAGCCATGATTCTTCCTGCCTGAATCCACTTTTATGAGGTACCAAAAACAGCCAAATTCAGAAAGGCGGCTGCCAAGAGCTGGTGAGAGGAGAAAATGGGGAGTTACACATCTACAGCTGGAAAGCGTCCCGGTCATGTGGGAGGGATGAATCCTAGAGATCTCCATACAGCATGGTGTCCATAATCAAAAACTGCTGTTGTTGCTGATTTTCAGTCACTAAGTTGTGTCCGACTTTTTGCAATCCCAAGGACTGTGTAGCACTCCAGGCCTTCCTGTCCCTCACCATCTCTCGAAGTTTGCCCAAGTTCATGTCCATTGCATTGGTGATGCCATCCAGCCATCTCATCCTCTGATGCCCTCTTGTAAATATGTGTTAAGAGTGTGGGCCTATGTGAATAGTCTTATCACAAAATAAACTATAATAACACACAAATAAATATATAAATGTAATAATAATAGTAAGAGTAAAGATATAGTGGGCAGGCAGAAAGTTGGAAAGGATAGATATGTTTATTGCAAAGATAGTGGTGATTTCATGAATGTATGGTGGTGGTGGTAGTTTAGTCACTGGCTCCTCTGTCCATGGGATTTTCCAGGGAAGAATACTGGAGTGGGTTGCTATTTCCTTCTCCAGGGGATCTTCCCAACCCAGGAATCGAACCTGGGTTTCCTGCACTGTAGGCAGATTCTTTACCAATTGAGCTTTAAGGGAAGCCCCATGAATGTATAGTTACCTTTACACTCATTCCATTGAATACATTAAATGCAAATAGATGTTTGTGTACCAATTATACCTGAATAAAGTGGTTAATAAAAAGATAAAAGAAAAATATAAACAAGTCACTGAAAGGAAAAAAATGTTGACTTTTGCAAAAGAAAAAGCAAGAATCAATATTTTATGCTTGAGTTATATGAGTTTCATTATAAATGAAGTCAGCGTTAATATAATCAAAAGAACAATATTGTATTTAAAGTCAAATGATTTCAGAATAAAATGTCCATAAGGATAAACGCAAAGTATTATTGAGTCTAAGGCAAGCCTTTATTTATAAATACAACTTCAAATATGTTTTCATCCAATCTGGTTGCCTTTCTGGGAGATTGTTTGGTGACCTATGCATGTGCTTGAAAAGCTAAAGGAAAAGTGGAAACAGAACTCCTTTTTAAAAACTGCTAAAATGATATAGATACACAGGAAAAAGGAACCAATGATTTACTTTATCTAAAGGTTAAACTACCAATCTGGAGATAATAGCAAGTTTTGTTAGTATTGGTAACATTTTTCATCATATGTTCCATGCATGATTTACCCTCCTTATTTTCCTTCAATGAGGTGAATTGCTTTTCTGATGAGGGGTCATTAAATAACACTTGCACAGGTTATCATAAAATACAAATCTAATGATTAGAACTAATGTGTCAGCTGAATATAGTCAATATAAGCAGACATTATTAGCTGAAAAGAGAAAATGGCTTGACAGTCTAGCTGCCTTTTGTATTATCTATAACATCATGAGAATCTGCTTAAAATGTAAAGCAGATGTCTTTGACAGAGTTTAAAGTTTAGAAGAGAGCAAATGCCTGTTCCATCACTTTCTAGAAGGTGAACTGGATGGGAAGATATTTACTCTGGGAGATAAATGGCCATCCATCAGCTAAAATCAGGGAACAGGTTAGTTTGGAACAAGATGATAGACATGATTTGGAGACTGATTTTAGAAGGATACGTTGTTCTTAAGAGAAGGGGTCAAATTGTGTTCACCTTTCTTTTTTTATATCATACCCAATCTTTGCCATTCAGATATATTTATGTTTATATAAATTAATATAAAATCCCTGTATCACTCACTTGATACAGTAAAGGCTTTTGGAATAACTAATAATCATTATTATTCTGAGAGATTTGATGTGGAAGAAGTTTGGTGTGAATTATTAGTATGAGCATTTTGATTGTGAGGATTATACTAGCAGATTTTTGTGGTGGACATCTTATTACATTTCTAACCACTTAGCCTTTGATTCTCTGATTCTCTCTGGAGAGTTCCTTACTTTAAAAATACTGGTAGAGGGGAAAAAATACATGCCTTCTATAGACACTAAAAATGCTAGCTATTCGACATCTAACCTCCCCTACTGCTGACATGGACTCAGTAACTTGTAAACAAGCAGTTCCCTTTCTTAGTGACTGAAAACATTAGTAAATTATGGTAGGCAACACTTAAGAAAACAGAAATATCCATACCTAAAGGAATGTTCTTCAGCATACCGGTTCTGCAGTGTGGTCTCGGGCATTTTTCCTGGCTACTAATTTGGTAATCGGTTCTTTGGTATTTCCAACGATCCTTTTGATAAAGTCATTTTCTTCCTTTTTAGATAGAACTAGCTTCTGCAAAATGAATTGAAAACCCAATTCGTTCCATTTCATATTTCCATTTCACTGTGACTGCCCTTCCTTTGGAATTTGTAGAGAATATGAGCTTTATGCATGTTTGTTTCTCAGTTTAATTATAAACTGCTTGTTCGTGGAGCCCTTTTTTGGTATATTCTTTGTATCATTCGTAGTATTTGGCAAAATGACATCTTTTGGATATGTGAATGAACGTGAGAATACATAGCAAAAGCGTGTACCTGAGAAACACCGAAAACAAACATTACTCTGCTAAAATCTTACCTTGTCTCAGCCACGGTATATCCCTTGGTCACAGATTCTTCACATATAAAATAAAACATCCAGATAAGTTTTATTGTTCCAAAAATTCATTTTGTATATTTTGTGTCTTAGCATGCTCTGTTCAATAGCTCTAGAAGTTAAAGACCCTTTACTATGATGCTCCTTTATAAAATTTCAGGAGCAGGTATGCCTAACATAGACACATGGCCCAAATTTAATTCATGTTTCTTTTTACTTTTCTACCCATAAACTGAGGATTGACTATACACGTACGAAAATAGGGGAAAAGAGTTAATTGGAATAGAACTACTGTCATTGTCACCTCCCTTTATTATCTGCATTTCTCCAGTTTCTCTTGAGACTAAAAACTCAACAGTTTCTTGAGTTTCTTCAGATAGCAGCTTAGTATCCTCTGGGTCTTACTTTCCTATAATAATTTTTCTGTCTCCAAGCCCCAGTTACCATTCTCTAGCTGCTTCTTTCTTCTTGTCTCTGCTTGGGGGTGAAATGAGTGACAGGCATGTCCAGACTCCGCCTGTCAGGATCTCAGCATCTGTCACTAATGAACCGCATCTCTCTCTCGCTGAGCCTGCATGCGTTTGGCCAATCTTCAGAACACCGCTCCAGGAAGTCAATACCAATTAGAGTAGGCGCAGTTGGTGCAGACACTTTATATTAACTCACTCACCACTCACATCAATGCATTTGGGGCTTACTTTCTTGAACAACAGAGGCTGGCAACCCACAAGCTGCTTTTTCCAAATATCCTTTTAACTAACATGCAGGCATGGGAATTAGGATCTGCCAAGCAGATGAGCCTGCATGAAACATTGGTGAGGAAATAAACGAAGCAGCTGTTGCATGAGAGTCTCCTGGGGCAACAAAGGTAGTGTTTCTATTTCCTACTGTGGAGGCAATGGCATGTTTTCCCATTGTAATATTCTCTCCGTATTCCGATAATCTCTGTATTCTGTGCAATCTCTGTATTCCTCATGGTGTGATCGGCATTTTTCCTGGATATGTGGTCTTTCGTGTGTATCTCCCAAACATGAGGGGCCCCGACTGCAAGGCCATCCCAACAATTCTATGCTATTTCCACTAATCAACATTTAATGAATAAGCCAGTTAGACGAGTTTCACCTGGTTAAGATTAGGAACTATAACCTATAAAAAGTGTAAATGTACTTTTTGTCTTTGTCAGTTAGTAATGTATTTGTAACAGAACACCCAAAAAACCCATGGTTTAAACATGGAGCTTATTTTGCACACGGTGGTCAAGGATGTCACCCAGAAATTATCTTCAGCATGCAATTTTTGACTGCCTTGTTACAAGATGAAACCCTGCCTTGACTGCACACCAGGTAGGAGGGAAGGGCTGATCAAAGCTTTCTTTTAGCATTCTTTCATTTGAGAAATGATGTCATATCCTGGGGCTATTGTTAACATTTGAGTGGCTAGACCTGTGTGACATACCCTCCCAAAAGCATAGAGGTTGGTATTGCATCATCCTATCCCTATAACAGAGACGGGCTGGGAGCAGAGATCAGAAGCTGTGTTGAATGAAGCACCCTTCGGTGTTTGCCGCATCTTCACTGCCTTAGTGCTGTTGTCGTCTAGGACTCCTCTGGTAAGCTCCCACCAAAGCTCCCTCAAACATTTAGATGAAATATTTAGCTTTTGACTTGACGGAATTAAATATACCAAAAGACCCATCTGTTCAAAAGTGACTTCCCCGAAAACTTTTAATTTAAATTTTCTTCTTTTGGAGTCACATACCTGGATTAAGTCTTTTCCATCCAGAGGATATATGCTAGACCTTCTATGTATTAGTCAGTAATAGCAACTCAAAAACCCATCACCACTCATTATCTTGTTACTACAGATAAGATTGTTAATGGAAAGGTATATCTTCCTGTAGAATAGAGCAGCATGGAAGCTTTGTGATGAAGAGGGGCCTGGGTAGACCATCCGGCAGCCTGAGCAACTGGATCACAGGAATAATGACATGAACTTGAGAGGAAAACAAGTCCAAGTAAGCTTTCTCTCAATTGCAGCTTCAAGTGTATTAATGTTAATTAGGAATGCATATTAAATTATTGTTTCATATAGAATTTTAGGAGGTTAAAGCATAGCATCTTTCTTGTCTCTGTTTGAGATTAAAACAAAACAAGAAATTGACAGATGGATGAACATTTCAGTATCAACTTTTTTTCATAACGATTTCTGTATTCCCTGAGTAAGTTTTTGTCCAAATAGGGTTGTAACCTTTGACCTCTGAATTCCACTCCTGAACTTAAGCTATTGCCGGCACAGCTGGACAACACCAGACCACGCACACCCGCACACAGCAGCAACCCCTTTTATTGCAGGCGAGAAAACTGAGGAGGAACCCAGATCTCCACTGATGCCTCCTCAGAGACAAGGCAGAGAGCTAGGGAAAAGAGAGATTTAGCCATCTCAGACAATAATACCATCACCGTTACTATTTCATCATCCCAAGTTATTTTGTAAAGGACTGTTGGCTTTTTACATCAGATCTCTGAAGAATATGCTTTCTCCTACACAGATCTGATGAGACTGATATCTTTCTGTTCATTCCTTCTATCTGAGATCCATAGGAGCAGCATCACACGGCCATTCTAAAGCAGACCCAGAGACGGGCTGCTCTGAGTGTGAAGGACCAAAGTCCCACCTCCTAAACTCTCTTGTTATGTCTTGCTATTCCCGAGTTCTGGCTGCAGTTTAAGTCTGGTATCCAACTCTATAATTCTGTGGCGTTGGCTACTCATTTGTGTGCATGCTCAGTCATTCAGTCATGTTCAACTCTTTGCAGGCCCATGGGCCCACCAGGCTCCTCTGTCCATGGGATTCTCCAGGCAAGAACACTGGGGCGGGTGGCCATTCCCTTCTCCAGGGGATCTTCCCATCCCAGGGGTTGATCCTGGGTCTCCTGCACCGAGGCACATGCTTTACCTCTGAGCCACTGGGGAAGTTGTTACTTATTTAGAGATATGATAAGAATGTAGACCTACAAACACCTGTATGAAATTTCTACAGAGAAAATATTAACATTTATTAGGGAAATATTGATTTCAAGTTTTATTTTTCTGAAGATTTACAATTTTACTAGAACCAAATTGGATGATGTGTAGTTAGTGTTTATTCATATCAATCAACATGTAATCCACTTCCTCATTTAGCAGTGCCAAATAAATGATAAAATTGATATCTGTCAACTTAATCATTGCTAGAACCAATTATTTATTTGAACTTGTTTTTTTTCTCATTCATTCATGCACAATTAATCATTCTTCAAATTGCTCAATCCTAGAAGTTTGACAAATGCACATAGAAACAGCTTTGTTTTCCAAATTGCATTTTCTGTGCTTCTCTTTTTATTACTAAGACTATTTGCATAAAATAGTATCAAATTAAATAAGTAGCCAATTTCCTTTTAGTGGATCTGAAGTCCTCCTGAAATCATTACAAGTAAACTTGCTGGCTTTAGCATACGTGTGTTGAAGAGCAACAACATCAAATTTCTGCCCAGCAGTTTCTCTGATAAAATACTGCTCTATTCTATGGCTCCATAAAAAAACCATAAAATATTGCCTAAAAACTACCTCAACTGACTAAGTTAGTTTCTGCAAGTGCAAAACAGAAGCATTTGGTTTCATGAAGATTAAAGTGAACTTCTAGTAGATTCAGGCCATGCCATCTCTGAGCATCACTGTGCAAAATCATTTTCAGGTTAATTATAAGCATTACAAAGAGTAGTCAAATGAAAACGTGATAAGAATGTAACCAGGGTTGTTTTTATAGCTTCCATTTAAAAAATTTCTTTGGTCCTATAATTTTTCATTTAGTTTTCACATGGCCTCTATTTACAACACCTCAGAACGGTCTCTGAACAATGCTTATTTATTCTTGTTAATATATTATTATCTATTTCTTTATCTGCTTTGGCTGATAGAGACTTAAATATGTTGGGAAATTATTTTTCTCAATTTGCTTATAAAGTTGACTTTTACTTTTGAAAGTATTATATCACAATTTTTCCACTTTTACTATCGTTCTTATTAACATAGATACCAGTACTGTAGTAGCAATGACAGAATGCTTAACTTTAGGCTTTTTTAATGGAGAAATAAAATCTTAGTTACAATATATTCTTGAAGTCCTAACTTCTGAGTTCACCCATGACCATCATCACTGCTTTAGTCATCTACAGCCTGGGTTTGGCAGCATCCTTTCTGCTTCTTTTAAAGCTTCCGATGTCTCTTCTCTCCGAGAGGATCTGCACTGTTTACAAAATTATCTTATTTAAAATAGGTCTATTACCCTGAAAAAAATCTATAAAAATCCTAATTATTTCCTAAAGTAGTTTCCCTGGAATGTATGTGCCTGTGAGTACTTTTCCTAAGATGTAGATCTGACCTGGATTTGTTGGTGAATCCTTGTTTTCTTTCTTTCTTTTTTAAACTCCTCTGTATTTGTATGGTATTTCTGACCATTTTTCAAGGTCAGAAACATTATATCACAATTTTGTCTTGATTCTGAAAAATCTTCAATATCTTACTCCTTCATTTATTCCTCTCACAGGACAGGATTTCTCAAAGTAAGTATTTCTAGTTTAAGGAAACAGACACTGCTTTTCTATGTTTTTCAGCTTTATCAAGATATAATTGACATATAACATTGTATAAGTTCAAGGTGTACAACAGAACGACTTCATATCTGTATGTATTGCACATGTTTACCACAATAAGATTGGTTAACCCAACCTTCACTTCACATATTACCATTTTGGCATTGATGTCCTTATGGTGAAAGCATTAATGTCCTATTCTCCTAGTAACTTTTGAGTGTATTAACTAAAGCTGCCATGTTGTACTAGAACTTACTCATCTTAGAAAGTCTGTACCCTTGTACCCTGACCAGCATCTCCCTATGTTCCCCCACCTTCAGTCTCTGGCAACCACCATTTTAACTTTGTCTCTATGAGTTCAATGTTTTTAGGTTCCACATACACATAAGATGATATGGGATATGTCTTTCTCTATTTGACCTAATTCACTGAGCATAATGTCTTCAAGATGCATCTGTGTTGTCATAAATAGCAGATTTACTTCTTTATTATGGCTAAGTAGAGATAATGCTAGAGTTAATGATAAAGTTAAAGATGAATTATAGGTAGATATAAATTTGGCCACATTTTCCTTTATCCTTTGAAAGACACAACTTCTCTTGGCTGTTGTGGATAACGCTGCAGTGAACATGGGAATGCAGATATCTCTTTGAGACAGTGATTTCATTTGCTTTGGCTATATACTTAGAAACAGGATTACTGGGTCATATGGTAGTTCCATTTTTAGTTTTTTGAGGAAACTGCATATTGTTTTCCATATTGTCTGTACCAGTTCACATCCCTACCAACAGTGCATGAGGGTTCCCTTTTCTCCATATCCTTACAAACACTATTTATTGGTTGTCTTTTTGATAATTGCCATTTAACAGGGGTGAAGTGACACTTCATTGTGGTTTTGATTTGTGGTTTCCCTGATGATTAATGGTATTGAGCACCTTTTCTATGTATTACTTGGCCATTTATATATCTTCTTTGAAGAAATGTCTATTTAGATCCTCTGTCAATTTTTTAATCAAATTGTTTACATTTTTGCTGTTGAGTTGTAAGAGTTTTGTTTGTAGTTTGGATATTAACTCTTTATCAGACACATGGTTTGCAAACATTTTCTCCCATTACACAGGTTGCATTTTCATTTTGTTGATTTTTCTCCTTTGTTGTGCAAAAAAGACATTAGCTTGCTGTAGTCTCATGTGTAGAATTTTGCTTTTGATGCTTTGGCTTTTGTTGATATAGCTGAAACATTGCTGCTGAGACTAATGTCCAGGAGACTTTTACAACATTTGCTTCTAGGCAGTTTCAGGTTTAAGTTTTTAACCTATTTAGAGTTAATTTTTATGAGTGGTGTAAGATAAGGGTCCAGTTTCATTCTTTTGCATATGAATATCCAATATTTCTAACACTACTGTTGAAGCAGATGTCTTTTCCCCACTGAGTGTTTTTGGCTCCTTGTCAAATATTAGGTGACCATACATGTGTGGATTTAATCCTGGGCTCTAGATTCTGTTCCGTTAGTGTAGGTGTCTGGAAGCATACTTTGACTCTGGATACAGTGGTACGGGGTCCTGAGGCAGTCTCAGTCAGGGGTCCAGATGTCAGGTCACAGCACTGGGGTCCACAGCGTTGACGTGCATGGTCTTCTGTGAGCACTGTGAGTGGTCTCACACGGGCTGCTATTGGGCTCCTCAGCAACACCTCACGATCTAGGAGCTAGGGACAGAGCAGGCAGGGGGCGTGGCCAGAACGAGTGGAATGTACATACTTGGCTGCAGAGAGCTCCGGATGCCTTTGTAGTTGCAGAGGCTTGTAGCAGACAAACGCAAGGTAGTGGAGTCAAGGGCAACTGCAGGGGTACTAAGGGTCCATCTATGGATGAATGGGTAAAGCAAATGTGATATATATATATATATATATATATATATATATATATACATAAATTCTGTATATTATTATTCTGAGCATTATTCAGTCATTTGGGGTAAACAATGTCAGAATACAGGAAAATGTCATTCTAATCTTTGATATTTTAATGTGTATGCCATATGCCTTATTTATAAGAATAGAATGCTACATTGTTTGGAAGAGTGTGAACTCTGGAGCCTGACAAGTTACGATAAAATCCTTTATCTGTCATTTAATATTAGTAGCATCACCCTGGGCAAGTGACCTTTTCCCTTGGTATTTCTGTCCTCTCTATGGTAATCAGGGTTAGTTACACTGCCTCTTCAAAGTGCCTATTCATCAGATACATACAAAGTCTACAGAATAGTCACTTGTATACTAATGTGCTATGCTGAAGGGCAGCTATTTATTATTATGATTATCATCATCATCATCATCAGTGGATTTAAAAGTTTTTTTGTCCTATATGATCCTATAGCATTTGAAAAGAAAGATTCAGGACTTCTTTCCTCTGCCTTGGTGATTAAGGAAGCAAGTGTTGTGAGACTCCTGGGCCATCTCAGGGGAGAGCTGCTACGGAGCATCTTCCAGACCTGTGCTATGGACTGTGTGTATGGACAATCCACTCATTCTTTTATGGTACTAAGATATGGAAGCTGGTCTTACTCTATCATAACTTTGCATTTCTGACTAACAGACAAGTCAATATAGCTTGTTAAAAATTGGCTATGTGCCTTGTGTGCTAAGTTGCTTCGGTCATGTCCAACTCTGTAACCCTATGGACTATAGCTCACCAGGCTTCCCTGTCCATGGGGTTCTCCAGACAAGAATACTGGAGTGAGTTGCGATTTCCTACTCCAGGGGATCTTCCTGGCCCAGGGATCAAACACGTGTCTCTTATATCTCTCTCATTGACAGGAGATTTCTTTACCACTAGTGCCACCTGAGAAGCCAAAAATTGGCTACAGTCTTCACCAACTGCTAGCTATGTGGTCTTGGAAACTTACTGTAAAGAATTATTGTAAGAGTAAAGAAATAAAAACTTTGTTAATAGCTTCACATATATTTTAAAATTTGCAATTATATATATATATATAATCTATATAATATAGATTAGGTGGTTTTTTTTTTAATGGGTTAATATTATTGAGAGTCTAGTTAAAACTCTTTTAGACATAGTGTCTTATCTGTAGCTGGTGGAAGTTGGTGGGGCTGTAAAGTGTAGTAGTAGTTTCCATGGAGCAAAATTAGACAATATTTTTTCAGAATTAAAAATAATTATACCTGGTAACCCAGCATTTCTGTCTGTAGATATTTGTCCTCCACCTAAACACACATGTGTATGAAAATGCCTATATAGTATATAGATACTTGCTGAAATATTATTTGTGATAGCAAAAGAAGGAAAAATAAACCTGACTAGTTAGCAATAAGGAATTGGTTAAGTAAAAAATAATAAATTCATACTCTGAAATGCTATCAGGAATTTTTTTAATGAGGTCATCCATAATATAAAAATATCTCTAAGATATACTGTTCAGCAAAAAAATATAAGGTGTGGAGAAAGTTTAAGGTGTTTCTATTCATATCAACAAAAGATTTACATGTACAGAATAGGGAGAATGGAAGGATGAACAAAGCTATCTCTGGGAATAACAATTATATTTGGGGAGAAATATTTGAATAAAGGATCTGTTTTCCATTGTATTTCCTAAGTGTTATTTTTTTTTCAGTTTTACAATGTAAATAATATAAAATATTATTTTATATTGGGAAAGATGATATACCAGGCATACTTTTGTCATTATACTGTTGTTGTTGATTAGTTGCTAAAGACACGTCCAACTCTCTTGCAACTCCATGAACTGTAGCCTGTCAGTCTCCTCTATCCGTGGGATGTTTAGGCAAGAATACTGGAGTAGGGTGGCATTTCCTTCTCCAGGGGATCTTCCCGACCCAGGGATCAAACCCGTGTCTCCTGTATTGGCAGGTGGAGTCTTTACCAATGAGGAAACCCTCCTTATACTGCTAGTAAAGGATCATTTATGAATAAATGAATTGAGTGACATTGAAATGAGGTGTTTGTTTTTTTTAGTACACTTAAGGATATTTTATATACAGAAAAGGCAATTTAGAAAAATTATTTTAAAGACTAAATACCAAAGTTAAAATATATTTTCCCTTGTGCTTTAGTTTATTTTACAAATTTTAATCCTATTTATAAATTTATTGGATTCTGATGATTATTTCTAAGGAGGCTTTAAATAACAAGCACTCGATTCTNCCAAACTTTTTAAAACAATATGAATGCAAGAATACTAATGATTGCATGAAGTAGTATCTTGAGTAAGGTGGGTATTGACTTTACATATGCAGAGCAGTTAAGAATTTGACTAAATTCCTATAACTAGAAAATAGCAAAATAGGATCAAGATTTGTCTAACTCCAATTTTCCTCACACTATATCACCTACTTTACCATGTGCTAGAGACTAACAAAATTTTATTTACGCATGAATGTAAAAGTTCAAGAAGTAGGGCTAGCTTCTAATATAGTTGGATATTGGGGCTCAGAAGATACCTTCATTATCCATACTTTTTTTTATTCCTCATATTCCTTCATCTTTGCTTTTGTGTGTGAGTGTTAACTCCATTTTTAGCTGCAGAAACAAGCCTTAGGTTTACTTACCATCTGATCAAATGCTGGTATTTCATTTTTCTGGAATTCTCCAGCAAAGACTTCATCACATTCTATTTCTTTGTTTTCACAATATTCACATTCCTGAAATATAATAACTAGCCAGGGAAATAAGATACACTGATTCATTTTGATAAATCAAGATCAAACTTTGGTCTATGAGGTTCTATTTTACCAACTCATGTGGATCGAGAGTGGCAGACAGGTGTGTCTACATTAGAAATATGGGGCTGTAGAGGCACAGGTGAGGAGAAATCTGTGAATGTAAAAGAAAATTCTGAAGTGAATCCTTCCCTCTCTGCATATATTATGCTTGTCATTTGAAGACTTTTTATAACACTGTGAGCTGCTGGCTCAGAGTTTAAAGCATCTTCCTGCAATGTGGAAGACCCGGGTTTGATCCTTGGGTTGGGAAGATCTCTTGGAGAACGAAATGGCAACCTACTCCAGTAGTCCTGCCTGAAGAACACCGTGGAAGGAAGAGCCTGGTAGGCTACAGTTCACGGTGTCGCAAAGAGTCAGACACAACTTCACTTCATTTTATAATACTAGAATCATCCAGTAAAATTGAAATATCTGCTTTCAACTATCAAAAATTACCCAATATGTTTAGTGTGAGCTAAGGGGAATAGGAGACAATGGCCTATTGTTTGGCAACACAAGCTTTCCAGAGTAAATGGCAGTGAGTTGGCAGATAGCTGGTATGAAGAGAGATTGGACAAAGGATATAATAAAAAGTGAGATTTCCCTAGCAGGCATCAGAGCCCCAGTTAAGCTGCTAGGTATTGGGCTGCCAGGTTCAAGCACAGGAGACAGATACTACTAAGAGGAAGTTGCTACACCTGAGTAAGAGAAATTGGACCATGTGACATGCTGTTAAGCTAGACAGTAAGGGCAGGGTTCTGAGTACCAGAATTCTGTGAGGCAATGACTAAGGCTTGGCTGGACACCAGTATAGGAGTCATAGCTAGAGTAGAGAGGGCAGGTTTCATAACAAGCAAGAACATTTGCCTTTCATTTTGCCCAAGGTCAGAATTAGTTCTCATAAAAATGGCTCCTGGAAGGAGGCCTTAGACTTGGAGAAATGCATTTTGGGGTGGCGGCACCTGAAAGCTTCCAATCAAGGTACCACGTGTCCTCAGGATCCTTTTTCAGATTTCTTCTCCTAGAGCACAGCTTCTCTTCCTTTGCCCAAAACACCATCATGTATTCCACTTTTTGTCCTGAGGACTTTTTCCAGCTTTACTGAGATAAAATTAGCAGAAAAAATGTCATATAAATGTAAGATGTATGATATGATAACTGATATATTGTGAAATGATCAGCAGCTACTCAGGGTAGCTAAGCCATCTGTCACCTGACACAGTTACAATTTTTATGTGTGAGAATATTAAAGATTTACACTCTTAGCAAAGGTCAAATATCCAATGGGGTATTGTTAATGACAGCTACCATGCTGTCCATTAAAGCCTCAGAGCTCAATCATCTTATAGCTGAAAGTTTGTACTTTTGACCAACATCTCCATATTTCTCTCACCTCTAGCTCCCTCTGGGACCACTAACCTACTCTTTATTTCTGTGATGTTGGCTTTTTTAGGTTACACATGTAAGGGAGCTCATACACTATTTGTCTTGCTTTGTCTTACTTATTTCACTTAACCTAATGCCCTAACGAAGATTCATCCATGTTGCCACAAATAGCAAGATTTCCTTCCTTTTGTGATTGAGTAATATTCCATTAGATATGTAATACATACATACTGTTTTACAGATATTTATTTATAGCTAGTAAGATCATCTTCATTTAAATAATGCATTACTTACATATACATATACGACATGCATGCAAAAGAAAATGGAACTGAGATGTACATTAGCATCTGGTAAGAGAGTTTATGTGGTAGCAACTTTACTGTAAAACTAGATTATACATGTTATTTTAGATGGGACTTTTTGATTGTGATCTTTGGTAGAAAAAAGTCTAAGTGTCTTCATTATAAAAACATCTCTTCAAGTCCTTTGCCTGT
>SJYQ01004293.1:83309-98680 GCA_006410935.1 Redunca redunca
TGTGTTAATGTGTTTTTTTTTGTGTGTAAATTACCCTTGTTAAGAATTAGTTTAAGCAACCATAAATCAGTGAAATAATATTGATGTTAAATAGTTAATTATCAAAGTATTATAAATTTTGATATATAACCTAAATACTAGAAAATCCTTGGTCATACACAAATTAGTTTGAGAAGTAATTTAGATACCTATCCATTACTGAAGATAATGAAGCTAACTCTATTATTTTATTTTTTAAAATATTGCTTAAATTTTCAGATAGAGCCTGGAGCATCTTATCATGGCAGGAAGTGATAAGGAAATAATGCAAGGGGGGAAATCCACAATGATAGTCATGGATATATCAAAGAGTCACAGGAATCAGTTGATGGAGCTCCTGATAGCAAACTTGGAATAATTCAAACAAAGAATACAGACATAACACAAAAATGCAACTAGGTATATTGAAAAGTATTAGACTTCTAATTCAAGAGTGCAGTTATGGTTTTAGTCTGCTGCTTCATAAAGCATAACTACTTCTTTACCTCTCAAAGACTTTCATGCATGATTCACATTAGAAGTGGCCTCTTTGCTGCTGCACTGCTTTCCATAAAATGGGTCCTTTCCTCTAAACACTCCTAGCCTCTGTCCTGCTCTTAATTCTTGTGGCAGTGTTTCTTTGGTAGGTACTAGTCTTTAATTTATGATTCTTGACTGAATGGGGATAACCATGAACGGTATGAAAAGGCAAAATGATAGGATACTGAAATGGGGAACTCCCCGTGCTGGTAGGTGCTCAATATGCTACTGGAGATCAGTGGAGAAATAACTCCAGAAAGAATGAAGGGATGGAGCCAAAGCAAAAACAATACCCAGCTGTGGATGTGACTGGAGATAGATGCAAGGTCCAGTGCTGTAAAGAGCAATATTGCATAGGAACCTGGAATGTCAGCTCCATGAATCAAGGCAAATTGGAAGTGGTCAAACAGAAGATGGCAAGAGTGAACGTCGACATTCCAGGAATCAGCGAACTAAAATGGACTGGAATGGGTGAATTTAACTCAGATGACCATTATATCTACTGCTGTGGGGAGGAATCCCTCAGAAGAAATGGAGTAGCCATCATGGTCAACAAGAGTCTGAAATGCAGTACTTGGATGCAATCTCAAAAACGACAGAATGATCTCTGTTCATTTCCAAGGCAAACCATTCAATATCACAGTAATCCAAGTCTATGCCCCAACCAGTAATGCTGAAGAAGCTGAAGTTGAACAGTTTTATGAAGACCTACAAGACCTTTTAGAACTAACACCCAAAAAAGATGTCCTTTTCATTATAAGGGACTGGAAGGTAAAAGTAGGAAGTCAAGAAACACCTGGAGTAACAGGCAAATTTGGCCCTGGAATGCGAAATGAAGCAGGGCAAAGACTAATAGAGTTTTGCCAAGAAAATGCACTGGTCATAGCAAACACCCTCTTCCAACAACACAAGAGAAGACTCTACACATGGACATCACCAGATGGTCAACACTGAAATCAGATTGATTATATTCTCTGCAGCAAAAGATGGAGAAGCTCTATACAGTCAACAAAAACAAGACCAGGAGCTGACTGTGGCTCAGATCATAACTCCTTATTGCCAAATTTGACTTAAATAGAAGAAAGTGGGGAAAACCGCTAGACCATTCAGGTATGACCTAAATCATTTTCTTATGATTATACAGTGGAAGTGAGAAATATATATAAGGGACTAGATCTGATAGAGTGCCTGATGAACTATGGATGGAGGTTTGTGACACTGTACAGGAGACAGGGATCAAGACCATCCCTATGGAAAGGAAATGCAAAAAAGCAAAATGGCTGTCTGAGGAGGCTTTACAAATAGCTGAGAAAGAAGAGAATTGAAAAGCAAAGAAGAAAAGGAAAGATATAAGCATCTGAATGCAGAGTTCCAAGGAATAGCAAGAAGAGATAAGAAAGCCTTCTTCAGCGATCAATGCAAAGAAATGGAGGCAAACAACAGAATGTGAAAGACTAGAGATCTCTTCTGGAGAATTAGAGATATCAAGGGAACATTTCATGCAAAGATGGGCTCGATAAAGGACAAAAATAGTATGGACCTAACAGAAGCAGAAGATATTAAGAAGAGGGGGCAAGAATACACGGAAGAACTGTACAAAAAAGGTCTTCACGACCCAGATAATCATGATGATGTGATCACTAATCTAGAGCCAGACATCTTGGAATGTGAAGTCAAGTGGGCCTTAGAAAGCATCACTACGAACAAAGCTAGTGGAGGTGATGGAATTCCAGTTGAGGTGTTTCAAATCCTGAAAGATGATGCTGTGAAAGTGCTGCACTCAGTATGTCAGCAATTTGGAAAACTCAGCAGTGGCCACAGGACTGGAAAAGGTCAGTTTTCATTCCAATCCCCAAAAAAGGCAATACCAAAGAATGCTCAAACTACTGCACAATGGCACTCATTTCACATGCTAGTAAAGTAATGCTCAAAATTCTCCAAGCCAGGCTTCAGCAATACGTGAACTGCAAACTTCTAGATATTCAAGCTGGTTTTAGAAAAGGCAGAAAAACCAGAGACCAAATTGCCAACATCCACTGGATCATTGAAAAAGCAAGAGAGTTCCAGAAAAACATCTATTTCTGCTTTATTGACTATGCCAATGCCTTTGACTGTGTGGATCACAATAAACTGTGGAAAATTCTTCAAGAGATGGGCATACCAGACCACCTGACCTGCCTCTTGAGAAATCTGTATGCAGGTCAGGAAGCAACCATTAGAACTGGACATGGAATAATAGACTGATTCCAAATAGGAAAAAGAATATGTCAAGGCTGTATATTGTCACCCTGCTTATTTAACTTATATGCAGAGTACATCATATGAAATACTGGGCTGGAAGAAGCACAAGCTTTAATCAACACTGCCGGGAGAAATATCAATAACCTCAGATATGCAGATGAGACCACCCTTATGGCAGAACACGAAGGGGAACTAAAAAGCCTCTAATGAAAGTGAAAGAGGAGAGTGAAAAAGTTGGCTTAAAGCTCAACGTTCAGAAAATGAAGATCATGGCATCTGGTCCAGTAACTTCATGGGAAATAGATGGGTAAACAGTGTCAGACTTTATTTTTGGGGGCTCCAAAATCACTGCAGATGGTGATTGCAGCCATGAAATTAAAAGACGCTTACTCCTCGGAAGGAAAGTTATGACCAACCTAGACAACATATTGAAAAGCAGAGATATTACTTTGCCAACAAAGGTCTGTCTAGTCATGGCTATTGTTTTTCCAGTGGTCATGTATGGATGTGAGAGTTAGACTGTGAAGAAAGCTGACTGCTGAAGAATTGATGCTTTTGAACTGTGGTGTTGGAGAAGACTCTTGAGAGTCCCTTGGACTGCAAGGAGATCCAACCAGTCCATCCTAAAGGAGATCAGTCCTGGGTGTTCATTGGAAGGACTGATGCTGAAGCTGAAATTCCAATACTTTGGCCACCTCATGCGAAGTGTTGACTCAGTGAAAAGATCCTGATGCTCAGAGGGATTGGGGGCAGGTGGAGAAGGGGATGACAGAGGATGAGATGCCTGGATGGCATTACTGAGTTGATGAACATGAGTTTGACTGAACTCCGGGAGTTGGTGATGAACAGGGAGGCCTGGCATGCTGTGATTCATGGGTCACAAAGAGTCGGACACGACTGAGTGACTGAACTGAACTGAACTTAGAAATGGTTCTAAATAGAAGCATTTGTTATTCTATCCTTTGTTTTCTACTCTGGACCAGTGTGAAAGAGCTGAACAACAACTGAAGCATTTGTTGTTTGGAAAACGTGTTCTCTTGGGATTCAGTGTTTGTTTATCTTCTTTGCTGTTTTTCGGTGGTTAAGTCATGTCCAGCTTTCTACAACCCCATGGCCCGCAGCTTGTCAGGATTCCCTGTCCTTCACTATCACCTAGATTTGCTCAGATTCATGTCCTTTGAGTCAGTGACTTTGCTTAAAGAATCACCACCATGCTATACATACTTAAGATTCTACCTTCTTATTCCTGAGAAAATAAGTTCTCTCAATTTTATAAACTCTCTAGAAGAGATGGATTGTCTGATTTGATTCTTCTACAACCACCCAGGAAGTGAACAGTATCATTCGGGTTTCACAATATGTCCTCCAGACTAGTTTCTAATCAAACACGCAGGAGATGCTTTGATATACCTTCTGCTTTTGACTTATTGCTCTATTGGTTCTTAACTTAGATGGGAAAAGGGAAGTGTTATTTGCTGAGACTCTCAAACCAACCTCAGCATTTAATAAAACAAACAAAAAAAATCATGTATGGTCTGATAACTTGAAAATAACAAATCATCATATAAATTTAACTTGTTTTCATAGTAAAATGGAAGCTTTTGAAACTAACAGCCATAAGTATTCCACACCTATGTAAAATTATTGAATTGTTACAATTTCTGATACTATCTCAAATAAAAAGGAAATTTGCAACTTGTTTAAAGTTTGGAGTAGTCTTGCTTAGCCTTATTGAGTGGACTCTTACACATTCTTAATTGCCAATTATTTCCCTCTCTTTTTGCCTTGTACACATTCAATATATAACTATGCTTTTAATTAACTTCTGCTCAGTAAATAGGTATTCAGATGCACATTTTGTGCTTCAGAACCACAATTAAAGCTGTAGGGTTAGTTTTTGCAGCATTATTCTAATTAAAATACTTTTAGCTGTATTTGGCATGCATTAAAATGTCAAATAATTGACAGCCCATAAGTGAAAAATTGATCCAATTATCAAACCAGCTAGAACTTTTTTCTTCTTTCAACTGCAGAGATTTATTACGGCCATTAGAATTACAGATGTTGATATGTTTGCTTTGAATAACTGGGATTCATTTAACTTTGCCATGCCCTCGGTGTTGTTTGTGCTCTTCACTGGGGTAGGCAATTCCTCAGTCTTTGAAGTGCACATTTAGAAAAAGCCTCCCAATTCCCTCTTCACATGGAGAAGATAATCATCCTTTCATTGGAGTTCGGGGAATAGATTTTTCTTTTCATGTCTCCAGATGGTCCTTTTAGTAATGAATCAAAGTAACACAGTTTATCCTAAGATATAGCCTCTCTACAACATCTTATTTTTTAAATTAATAATATAAATCTTTAACAAATTACTTAATTTAAGGCATGCAAATGGAATAAAGCAAAAGAAAGTATAATAAATGTTAACTTCTCATTGCAGCTATTTGGGTAATCTCTGCTGCAAAGTAATAAAAATATCTAATCCTCTCAATAAAAGTCAGCCCCAAACCCTCTAAAATATCAATTCTATATAGGCATGAAAAAGTGTTTAATTTAGAATGATTACTAATAAAACAGAAAAGGAAAAGATGGGGAGGTTTAATATTTACTCAATTAATTATATTGTTATTGGATTAGTACTGTGGGAGAGCAATACATATTATTTATCAAGAATCTCCATCAATAAATATTAGCCCACTAGGAAAAAAACAGTCACTTTAGAATATAGATTGTAGGTATTAAATTTAATTGGTATCTGGATCTAATAGCTATAACCAGAATAAATACCAAACTGATTTATTTGTTATGGATGCCATGGATATATTATTCCATTAATGGAACTTTAAATAGTATTATAGATATACCTAAATCCTAAACAAGATTTTCCTTACCCAAAACTTCATAATAACATTTGCCTCTTTAAAGTAAATGCAAGGTTCTCAGCTTAGGACTCAGTATCCTTCATCACTAGGCCGTGGTACCTGCATTCATTTCACTGCATTCCTGAGGATCCTGATCTAGGCCACCCAGTAACATCGAGCACATCATGACCAGTCTCAGTTCTTTGCTGTTTCCTCTCCTATCTTCTTATTCCCCAGTAATCTTCACCTATCTATCCCGAAGTTCCAAGACCAGGCTAAAACCTACTTTTCCCAAGATCATATTTCTTTGAACCTATCCCAGAAATAAATTTTTTTCTAATTCTAAATTATACCATAGTTTTACAATATGTGCTTCACTATAAGAAATGTGTTTAGGAACGTTCCTGTGGCTAAGAATCTGTGCTCCCAATGCAAGGGACCTGGGTTCAATCCCTCATCAGGGAAGTGGATTCCACTAAGGACCCTGCATGCTGCAACCACAATGATTTCTCCTGCTACAGCTAAGACTTGGTACAGCCACCCCCCCCAAAAAAAAAAGCAGAGAGAAAAAAAAGAAATGTCTTTAGAGTCAATTCTCACTTCATGGCAGTTATATTCTGTGAAGTCACTGCAAATATTGAATCATTGCTTCTTGGTGAATGAAGGTGAGTGAAGAGCGCCTCTGGAAGCCCCTGGCCATAACATTTTTCCTAACTGAGCAACAGATAATTTTGCTTTATATGTGCTTCTACTTTAGGACACCTTATCTAAAACATATTGTTGATTCATTAGTGTTGAACTCCTGGAAAACAACATGATACCTCATGAATGAGTGAAACTTAACTAACACACCTATTTCTCATAAGACATATTGCAACCTCCTAGCAGCCAGAAACCCTGGACAGAACTTCAGCACTGGGCTTTGGGGTCATTTTAAATGGAAAAATTGCCAAGAAAAAGAAAAAAAAAAGAAATGTGGAAAATGTGGCACTAAATAGAGCATGCAAAGAACACATTTTACAGTATGAAAGATGAAACAAGATGTCAGAGAGAAACCTTATTTGACCTCAGCTGAGAACATGTTCATGGGGCAAATAAATCACTTTTTTTGCTACGTTGAGCATGAACATGTCCATGAATGGAATGACTGTAAAAGCCCTGCTGCTGCTGCCAAGTCACTTCAGTCATGTCTGACTCTGTGTGACCCTATAGACGGCAGCCCACTAGGCTCTACCATCCCTGGGATTCTCCAGGCAAGAACACTGGAGTGCGTTCAATTCCTTCTCCAATGCGTGAAAGTGAAGTTGCTCAGTTGCGTCCTACTCTTCGTGACCCCCTGGACTGCAGCCCACCA
The DNA here is from genome assembly GCA_006410935.1 of Redunca redunca. Classification (NCBI taxonomy): domain Eukaryota; kingdom Metazoa; phylum Chordata; class Mammalia; order Artiodactyla; family Bovidae; genus Redunca; species Redunca redunca. The sequence goes on from SJYQ01004293.1 coordinate 90,324, forward strand.
GGCTCCTCCGTCCATGGGATTTTCCAGGCAGAGTACTGGAGTGGGGTGCCATTGCCTTCTCTGGTGAAAGCCCTGGAATATTGATTTTAGGGTTACAAATAAATTTAAGTTGTGAACTCATGACAGTGGCATCACAGAATTCATAAATAATGAGGATCAACTACATACCACTTACATGCTTCTACCATCTTGTCTTATCTTCATAATTACATTCTCCCCCCAGTATTGATGAATCCATTATAATACCTTAAAAATACTTGTTGAATGTGAAAATAAATGTTACTTGATACAAATTGTATCATAAATGTGGCTACTGCTATACACTTAATTTAACTATGTAATCTCTGGCCTTACCTGGAAACATGGATTTAAAGGTCTCTGAGCAATTTTTTTTTAAGAACTTTAAAATGTAAATATGAAGAAATACACTTAATCATATAAAGTGATAGCTTTACTGGCAAATATGACAGAGCTCTATTTTAGTCTTGATAATACACTTCTAAAATAGCTCTTAGAACAGAGTCTACAATAGCAATAAGGAGGCTATTGAAAAGCTCTACTTTTGAGATGATGTGGGAGGCTGGATTAGGGCAGGTGCAATACAGAAGAGGGCCACTTGAAAATTGTATTCTTTTAAAATTTGATTTTAAGCTTTTTCGTAAGACATTGTCTTCAGAGGTCAATTGCAAATAAAAATAATTTCTATTCCAGTCTATGCATATGATAGAACTTAAAAAGGAAGTAGGAGAAAATATTATTATGTGAATATAGTAAAATAGCATGAACCAAGAAAACCAAAGATGATAATAGCAAAGCTGACATTTATTACTAGTGAAAAACCAGGATAATAGTTAATGGATTTAATTCCCATTTTAAAAATTCAGAAGACTGAGTTTTCCCTAAGATCAAGTGGTGGCTCAGACGGAAAGCATCTGTCTACGATGTGGGAGACCTGGGCTCGAAAAATGAGTCACATTCAAAATGTTTCTTAAGCATTTTACTGAATTTCTTAAATTTCTGCTATGTCCTTAGGTAGTATAAATGGAACTAGCAGATGTTAGTAAAAAATGACTACGACTTACCAAATTTCTCATACAGAAAAACCACTGAGTTCCCAAGTCCATAATAATTGCTTATTTCTGTGGAAAAAGATTCTGAATGACACGTGCATTATCCTCCCAACTCTCTCTGAGCTAAAATGATCCTTTGTAGACACTAAAAGTTCAAGAGTCTGACAAACTGAAAAAAAGAATGATTTTTTGCTTTAATTTTCCCATGATTTGTGGCATTTTGGTTTTGTTTGTGCATAAACCAGTGGACAAATTTAATGAGACTGTTCTCTATGTCTGCATCTTCATTGCTGCCCTGCAAATAGATTCATTGTACCATCTTTCTATATTCTTTTAAGAATTTAATATATAGTGCAATGTTAAGGACCTTAGTAGACTATTCCCCGACTACCCCGTTGATAGTTGATGTTAGCTGGTTTGTTTTATCACAGGTATAGAATGAAGCTGATCACTTTTCAGTTGTTTCTCTCTCCACTGGGAGGAGCCATTGCCCTTTAGGAAGGGAAGAAAGCGGCATTATAGAGAAAATCGTTTTTCACTTTCATGTGGTATCTGGTCTTTGTGGCTGTGTATCAAATTTTACCTAGGAAACATGGGTGTTTCATTAGTGCCTATATTATTTATAATTCTGTTCATAATAAACAACTCTGCAAAGCTGAGGAGTTGCTTTTTCAGTGGAGGATGCCTAACACAGTGCGTGTACAGCTGAACAGCTTCAGAAATAAAAAGGCTACATTGATTTAGGTGGGTTTGGCTTTGTTTTTTGTTTACTTATTTGGTTTTTTCCATAACAGAGTAAAATGTATACTGGAAAACAATAGAACAAATTTATCTTTAAGCTATATGTAACTCTCAGATTTCAGATACTTCTTCACATTTATAAATATTGAAGCATTAAAGATACATCGAATATATTCTCCTCTAGAAGAAAATTGTTTAAAAACACTTTTAAATATTTGCTTGGTAACAAGGATTAAACTGAAAAAAAAAGGATTATTTGAGAATCAATCATATACTTAATGACTGTGAAAAATCTGAAAATACTGAATCTAGTTTGAAGTACTGAAATACCATACAATTAGAAATTTTGCCTTTTCCAGAAGACAAGGTAATAGAGTATTTGATGAAGATTCAATGGGAAGTAATATAAAAATTACAGTTCTGGTTCCTAGACTGGCAAGTAAGGACCTTGGAAACCATCACACCCATCCTCACAAAAAAAAGAAGCCTGATTGAAATGAAAGTCTACAATTTCTCTTAAATCTAGAGAACTGAGGTCATAGGCAAACAGCTGTCTTAAATTATAGTCGAGTGAATACCTAAGCAAAAGCCCTGGGGCATAAACCACTTCTAGAGCCAGTACTGAGGTAACGAAACAAACTATAATTGACAATTTGCTAGAGGCTCAGGGCAGGCAAGTGTGAGACTTAGAAACACCAAGGTAATCCAGTCTTAAAATGTGCTGCCACAGTCTCATGAATTTTATCTCCAGATATCTTACAAGGTTCTCAAGGTGAAAAATTCTCACAGAGACTGTTTTTCTCATTCTTCTGGAATAGGAGGGGAATGTATCTATTTTGAGATAAATTCATACCATTCTATTTTCTTAGCAAAGTCTTAATCAGCACAGGCTCATTAGACGACCTAATGATAGGGTTGTAGAACACTCGCTCTCCACACAGCAAGCCAGCATATCAGCAAGGGTTCAATTATAGGGGAAAGAGCCACACACCTCAGGCCTATGTTAGAAGTATATAGAGAAGTCCGAAAAGACAAAAGTAAGGGCGCCAGAGGAAACTTTATCCTTTGACACTACAGTCACAGAGAAAATAAAACACAGCCTCTTAGCCAGATAAACATAAAATCTCATATTAAGGGCTTGTTTACTTCAATTCCATTCACCCCACTATATCATAACTAGCTTTCAAAAAATGTTTACAAAGCATGTTAGAAGACAAAAAAACACACAATTAAAAAAGAAGTTTGAAGAGACAGATGAAGCATTAGCATCAGATTTAGATATGGCAGAAGTATCCAGCAGAACCAGACTCATTAGAACAGGAATTTCAAACAACTATGATTAGTCTGCTAATAGTTGTAATGGAAAAGGTGGATGGCATATAAAAATGGATGGGTAATGTGAATAGAAAAATGAAAATGCTAAATATGGATCAAAAAGTAATGCTAGAAATAAAAAATACTGTGAAAGAAATGAAGAATATCTTTGATGAGCTTCCCAAAAGATTGACACAGTTGAGGAAGGAATCAATGAATGAAGAAATGTCAACAGGACTGTCTAAAATTGAAATGCAAACATTTTAAAAAAAGGTGAAAAATATGGAACATGATATTGAAGAACTGTGGGACGATTACAAAAGCTATAACATTAAAAAGGAATAAAGATCTAACATCATTAATATAAACTTCCATCTAGAAATAAGAGGTCACAAAGGAATCTTTCTCAGCAAAACAAAATGCACTAATAACCCAGAATATACATTTAGAAGTTTTGAATTTTAGTTCTTAGTTAATGCTGCTGCTGCTGCTGTTGCTGCTAAGTCGCTTCAGTCATGTCCGACTTTGTGCGACCCGACAGATGGCAGCCCACCAGGCTCCCCGCTCCCTGGGATTCTCCAGGCAAGAATGCTGGAGTGGGTTGCCATTTCCTTCTCCATTGCATGAAAGTGAAAAGTGAAAGTGAAGACGCTCAGTGGTGTCCGACTCTGCGCGACCCCATGGACCACAGCCCACCAGGCTCCTCCATCCAAGGGATTTTCCAGGCAAGAGTACTGGAGTGGGGTACCATTGCCTTCTCCGGTTCTTAGTTAATATTCTGGGCTTAATAATCTTGTGCATATATTATTGAATACTTTTGATTAAAGTATATATTTATATTTAAGGTTTATGATGTATAGGGATTCAAGAAATAACACATATTACATAAAGATGCTGACTTCTTTGCACTCATGTTAAAACAAAACACTTATTCTTTTATCAGTTGTCAATTTACAGAGGCAAAAACACTATTATAAAATTTTATTTTTCTGTGGAATAAGCAATCTAATTATGAACCACATATATATGGACAGCACCAATTTAAGCTTCTAGAATAATATTTAAAATCTAATTCGTTGTCATTCAAAATGTAGTTCACAGACTAGACCAGCAGCGTTAATGTCCTTTAGGAACTAGGGAGAATGCAAATCCAGGTACTCCATCCCACATCTGCGCAACCAGAATCTCTGGAGGAAAAGCCAGATCTGTGTTTTAATTTGTTTTCATGTACATTCTGGAGAAGGCAATGGCAACCCACTCCAGTACTCTTGCCTGGAAAATCCTATGAATGGAGGAGCCTGGTAGGCTGCAGTCCATGGGGTCAGGAAGAGTCAGACACGACTGAGCGACTTCACTTTCACTTTTCACTTTCATGCAATGGAGAAGGAAATGGCAACCAACTCCAGTGTTCTTGCCTGGAAAATCCCAGGGACGGGGGAGCCTCATGGGCTGCCATCTATGGGGTTGTACAGAGTCAGACACGACTGAAGTGACTTAGCAGCAGCAGCACGTTCATTCACTTTGAGAAGCATCCATTTGCACCTTGTACCTCAAGCAGTCTTACACTTAGAAACGTGATATGAAATTTCCATGCCTTTTCTCTTTTGTCCTAAAGAATCTAGTGTCATACAGTAAATATCTGGTCTGAATGATTTTTGTTCTCTTCTCAGTCTTTGTTTAACCCCCATATACTGGTACATGTAACTTCACTTCTTTTTCTATGTTAAATATTTAGCCTAGGGGTGCAAGTGTATTTTTCACTATATGTCTGGAAATCTGTCAATATTTTCATCTATGTTTTAATTTCTTAGTCAGTTTTCTTCAGTCGTGCCTTTGCTTATAATCATTTAAAATGTTTGGATTTCTGTGTAAGTGATATCTAGTGTGTTTAGACCGGAGAAGGCGATGGCACCCCACTCCAGTACTCTTGCCTGGAAAATCCTATGGACAGAGGAACCTGGTAGGCTGCAGTCCATGAGGTCGCTAAGAGCTGGACACGACTGAAGTGACTTAGTAGCAGTAGCAGTGTGTTTAGACAGATTCTTGTGCTTTATTTTATACAGGTTCCTTTCTCCCAGTGTTGGGTTACATTTGTATTTATCACCATCTAATATTTTAATGAATTTTTCTTTATTACATACATGTAAATTTTACATATGGCTTTCAATTTGGAGTTTTCTGCTTCCTTTGTCATTTCATGTATCCCTATTTGCATCTTTGTTATGTTAAAACTGTTTATAGCAATTAATTCTTTTATGTCATAATAATTTTATTAATTGAAGTTTTCTGATTCATTATTTTTGTTTTTTTGCATTTCATTATTTTTATTGGTCTTTTCAGTTATTAATAATAAATTTTAAAATAACAGAAGAAGAATCTTTTACAAACCTGGAAATAAGTAGCCTTCAATTTCTCATTATTGTATTATTGAAACTTTCAAAATAGTTTTTACAGATGCCAGTTAAAATCGAGTATTACAAACTCTTAACAGGAGACTAAAAATATCTCTAATCACTTCAATGTCAGCTTCCTGAGAGAGAAGTCGGAGTGAAAAGATGTCATGATCTTAACCAATTGCAATTAAAATAACCACATTTGAAAGATTCACAATAATACTTTGTCTCATGAATACATTTTTAGGGGCCTTCCCATTGTCTTCAACAATAACCATACAAGCGAGGAGCACAGGATTTTAAGCTTCAGTTCAATTTTAAATTTACTTTCAATCAAGATTGTTTAATGTGCCTGATTGTGTCATTTCATTGTTTTGCCCATAGATCGTTTGTAGCTTCATAAACCTTATGTAAGATCTTTCTATGTGCTTAACTTCTTAAGAATGTTACAGGAAAGAACTGCTAGCTCCAGCTCCATTTCTTTCTCTCCCACTCATCCCCAAGGCACTTTCCTGTGCGATTAGAAATGAAAACCTTTCAGTGGTTACAGGCTCTACTTCCACAGTATAGATGAAAAGTGAAAAATGAAGGATGGAAAATTAGCTCTACTAACACTTGTCAAACACATATAGAAATAAATTTCACCGTACGAAAGTATTATATTATTGATGCTGTAGCTGTTTGGGGAAACAAATGTCTCTCAATAGTCATTTATGATCCATCTGGTTTTTCTCTCACACTCTCATTATATTTATCTATCTTTTCATCTTCCTTTCTCTCTAATATCTCATTGGATTATTACTAAAGACTTTTTTTGAAGATGACAATTATGGATGACAGCGCTCAGTAGAAATATGCAATTTATTGTATAAGTCTCTATGTAAGGAACCGTCAAGAATACAATTCTGACGTGATGCTTCAGTACCTAACCAAAGATTTAGTGTCAACTCTCAGTGCAATCCTAGCACACAACATGCGGGTGCAATGTTGAAGACAAATAATTTCAACTCAAACCTTCAAGTTGTTTTTGCTATAACAAGGAATCTGAAACCATCCTCAGCTATCTCATAATGCTTAAGAAAGAGGTGCTGATTTTTCTATTCACATATATATTAAAAACAAAAACAAATCATAGTGAGCTCAGTTTAGGTACATAAACCAAATTAAACTTCTATGTAGCTCAGCAAAACCAAGACATATTAAAGTTTGAACATTTTTATATTAGAAACAATGTCCTCTCTCAGGCCACCATTTCTAATTGTTTATTAACTGTTGTGTTCAGGCACTCAGTCGTGTCAGACTGTTTATGACCCCACAGAATGTTGCCTGCCAAGCTCCTCTGTTCATGGGATTGTCCAGACAAGAATACTGGAGTGGGGATTTCTTCAAAGATGGCAGAGGAATAAGACAAGGAGACAACTTTCTGCCCCACAAATTCATCAAAAGAACATTTAAACGCTGAGTAAATTCTACAAAACAACTTCTGAATGCTGGCAGAGGACATCAGGTGCCCAGAGAAGCAGCCTATTGTCTTGAAAAGGAGGTAGGAGAAAATATAAAAAACAAAACAAAAAAGAGACAAAAGAGGTAGGGACAGAGCTCCGTCCCAGGAAGGGAGTCTTAAAAAGAGAGAAGTTTCCAAACACCAGGAAACACGCTTACTGCCATGTCTGTGGTGAGCCTTGGAAGTACAGAGGGCAACATAACAGGGAAGAAAAGTATATAAATAATTAAAACCTACAGATTCCATACCCAACAGCGGAGAAGCAGCGCAGACATCTGCATCTGCCACTAGCAAGCGGGGGCTGGGCAGGGAGGCGCGGGCTGCAGTGCTTAGCGTAAGGATCTGGCCTGAATGCCCTGAGGTTAATCAGAGCGAACTAACTTGGGCTAGCAAACCAGACTGTGGGATAACTATCACACAAAAAGCCAGCCCTAACCTAAGATACCACCAGGCCGACGCACAGAACAAACGACTGAACAGAGATAGCCGGCTGTAGGCCATCCCCCTCCGGTGACAGGCAGCCAGAACTGGAAGGGGGCAATTGCAGCCCTAGAGAGACATTCTCTACAAAACTAAGCAGGCTTCTTTGCTAATGAAGACTTCTTGGGGTTCTGGATGGTCAACATCCACCTGAGAAGGTGTGCTGGTTTTACACCCAGAAAACCGAGCGGCAGGGACGGGGGAGGTGATAAGTCGCAGCGACTGCGCTCGCCAAACACCCCATCACCTGATCTGCTCGGACCTGGGAAGGGCACAAAACGCAGGCCCAACCAAGTCTGCGCCTCTGAGGACTACCCGAGTGCCTAAGCCTGAGCATCTTAGACCTGGGAGGTGCATGCAGCCCAGGGCCGGCCTCAGACAGTTCCCAGCAGAGCAACCTAGAGCCTGAGCAGTGTGGGCAGGGAGGGTACATGCTCTGTGAGCAGGGACAGGCCCAGTGCGGCTGGGGCACTGCGAGCACATGCCAGTGCTATTTGTTTGCAGTGTCCCTCCCTCCACACAGCACGACTGAACAAGTGACCCTAAAAAAAGTGTCCACCACCACCCCCTTTGTGTCACGGCAGAAATCAGACTCTGAAGAGACCAGCAAACAGAAGCTAAAACAGAGGGAACCACCCTGGAAGTGACAGGTGCAATAGATTAAAACCCTGTCGTCAGTACTGACTACAAAGGAAGGGGCCTATAGATCTTGAGAAATATAAGCCGGACCAAGGAACTATCCAAAAATGAACTGACCCCACAATACCCACAACACCAGAGAAAGTCTTAGATATATTTTTACAACCATTCTTTTTTTTTTTTATTTTAAGTCATCTATTACTCCTTTAATTTTCA
>SJYQ01004293.1:98891-112090 GCA_006410935.1 Redunca redunca
CAAAAAAAAAGACCCTATTTTTTAAAGGCAAACTTCATATATATATATATTATAATTTTTGTGATTTTTCTCTCTCTCTCTTTCTTTCTTTTTTTCTTCTTTTCTTTAATATTGTATTTTTGAAATTCCAAACTCTACTCTAGACTTTTAATCTTTGCTTTTTTGGTATTTGTTATCAATTTTGTACCTTTAAGAACCCAATTTTCAGTACCCATTTTTACTTGGGAGTGAGATTACTAGATTGACTGTTCTCTCCCTCTTTGAACTCTCCTTTTTCTCCACCAGGTCACCTGTGTCTCCTCACTAACCCCTCTCTTCCCTACCCAACTCTGTGAATTTCTGTGGTTCCAAATGGTGGAGAACACTTAGGGAATTGATTACTGGCTGGATCTGTCTCTCTCCTTTTCATTACCCCCTTTTATCCTCCTGGCCACCTCTGTCTCCTTCCTCCCCCTTCTCTTCTATGTATAACTCCATGATCATCTCTGAGCGGTCCAGTTGTGGAGTGCACATAAGAAAGTGATTACTGGCTAGCTTGCTCTCTCCTCTATTGATTCCACCTCATCTCATTCGAGTCACCTCAACTCTCTCCTCCCTCTTCTCTTCTCCATGTAACTCTGTGAACCTCTCTGGGTGTCCCTCACTGTGGAGAAACTTTTCATCTTAACCTAGATATTTTATCAACAGCATGGTATAGAAGGAGAAATTTTGAGACTACTGTAAAAATAAGACTGAAAACCAGAAGCAGGAGGCTTAAGTCCAAACCCTGAGAACACCAGAGAGCTCCTGACTCCAGGGAACATTAATTTACAGGAATTCATCAAACACCTTCATACCTACACTGAAACCAAGCACCACCCAAGGGTCAACAAGTTCCAGAGCAAGACATACCATGCAAATTCTCCAGCAACACAGGAACACAGCCCTGAGCTCCAATATACAGGCTGCCCAAAGTTACTCCAAAACCATAGACATCTCATAACTCATTACTGGATATTTCATTGCACTCCAGAGAGAAGAAATCCAGCTCCACCCACTACAACACCGACACAAGGTTCACTAACCAAGAAACCTTGACAAGACACCTGCACAACCTCACCCACAGTGAGGAAACTCCACAATAAAGAGAACTCCACAAATTGCCAGAATACAGAAAGGACACCACAAATACAGCAATATAAACAAGATGAAGAGACAGAGGAATACCCAGCAGGTAAAGGAACAGGATAAATGCCAAACCAAACAAAAAAGGAAGAGATAGGAAATCTACCTGATAAAGAATTCCAAATAATGATAGTGAAAATGATCCAAAATCTTGAAATAAAAATGGAATCACAGATAAATAGCCTGGAGACAAGGATTGAGAAGATGCAAGAAAGGTTTAACAAGGACCTAGAAGAAATAAAAGAGTCAATATATAATGGATAATGCAATAAATGAGATCAGAAACACTCTGGAGGCAGTAAATAGTAGAATAACAGAGGCAGAAGATAGGATTAGTGAATTAGAAGATAGAATGGTAGAAATAAATGAATCAGAAAGGAAAAAAGGAAAATGAATTTAAAGAAATTAGGACAATCTCAGAGACCTCCAGGACAGTGTTAAATGCCCCAACATTCAAATCATAGGAGTCCCAGAAAAAGAAGACAGAAAGAAAGACCATGAAAAAACCCTTGAGGAGATAATAGTTGAAAACTTCCCTAAAATGGGGAAGGAAATAATCACCCAAGTCCAAGAAACCCAGAGAGTCCCAAACAGGGTAAACCCAAGGCAAAACACCCCAAGGCACATATTAATCAAATTAACAAAGATCAAACACAAAGAACAAATGTTAAAAGCAGCAAGGGAAAAGCAACAAATAACACACAAGGGGATTCCCATAAGGATAACAGCTGATCTTTCAATAGAAACTCTTCAAGCCAGGAAGGGATGGCAAGACATACTTAAAGTGGTGAAAGAAAATAACCTACAGGCCGGATTATTGTACCCAGCAAGGATCTCATTCAAATATGAAGGAGAAATCAAAAGCTTTACAGACAAGCAAAAGCTGAGAGAATTCAGCACGACCAAACAGCTCTCCAACAAATGCTAAAGGATATTCTCTAGACAGGAAACACAAAAAGGGTGTATAAACCTGAACCCAAAACAATAAATTAAATGGCAACAGGATCATACTTATCAATAATTACCTTAAATGTAAATGGGTTGAATGCCGTAACCAAAAGACAAAGACTGGCTGAATGGATACAAAAACAAGACCCCTATATATGCTGCCTACAAGAGACCCACCTCAAAACAGGTTACACATACAGACTGAAAGTGAAGGGCTGGAAAAAGATATTCCACACAAATAAAGACAAAAAGAAAGCAGGAGTAGCAATACTCATATCAGGTAAAATAGACTTTAAAACAAAGGCTGTGAAAAGAGACAAAGAAGGACACTACATAATGATCAAATGATCAATCCAAGAAGAAGATATAATAATATAAATATATATGCACCCAACATAGGAGCACTGCAATATGTAAGACAAATGCTAACAAGTATGAAAGGGGAAATTAACAATAACACAGTAATAGTGGGAGACTTTAATACTCCACTCACACCTATGGATAGATCAACTAAACAGAAAATTAACAAGGAAACACAAACATTAAATGATACAATAGACTAGTTAGACCTGATTGATATCTATAGGGCACTTCACCCCAAAACAATGAATTTCACCTTTTTTTCAAGCACACACAGAACCTTCTCCAGGAAAGATCGCATCCTGGGCCATTAATCTAGCCTTGGTAAATTCAAAAAAAATTGAAATAATTCCAAGCATCTTTTCTGACCACAACGCAGTAAGATTAGGTCTCAATTAAAGGAGAAAAAATGTTAAAAATTCAAACATATGGAGGCTGAACAACACGTTTCTGAATAACCAACAAATCACAGAAGAAATAAAAAAAAAGAACTCAAAATATGCATAGAAATGAATGAAAATGAAAACATAGCAACCCAAAACCTGTAGGACAGTGTAAAAGCAGTGCTAAGGGGAAAGTTCATAGCAATACAGGCATACCTCAAGAAACAAGAACAATTCAAATAAATAAACTAACTCTACACCTAAAGCAACTAGAAAAGGAAAAAATGAAGGACCCCAGGGTTAGTAGAAGGAAAGAAATCTTAAAATTTAGGGCAGAAATAAATGCAAAGGAAAGAAAATAGACCATAGCAAAAATCAACAAAGCCAAAAGCTGGTTCTTTGAAAGGATAAATAAAATTGACAAACCCTTAGCCAGACTCATCAAGAAACAAAGGGAGAAATATAAAATCAATAAAATTAGAAATTAAGATGAAGAGATCACAAAAGACAACACAGAAATAAAAAGGATCATAAGAGACTACTATCAGCAATTATATGCCAATAAAATGGACAACGTGGAAGAAATGGACACATTCTTAGAAAAGTACAACTTTCCAGACTGAACCAGGAAGAAATAGAAAACCTTAACAGACCCATCACAAACACGGAAATTGAAACTGTAATCAGAAATCTTACAGGAAAAAAAAGCCCATGTCCAGACGCCTTCATAGTTGAAGTCTACTAAAAATTTAGAGAAGAGCTAACACCTATCCTACTCAAACTCTTCCAGAAAATTGCAGAGGAAGGTAAACTTCCAAACTCATTCTATGAGGCCACCATCACCCTAATATCAAAACCTGACAAAGATGCCAAAAAAAGAGAAAACTACAGGCCAATATCACTGATGAACATACATGCAAAAATCCTTAACAAAATTCTAGCAATCAGAATCCAACAACACATTAAAAAGATCATACACCATGACCAAGTGGGCTTTATCCCAGCGAGGCAAGGATTCTTCAATATCCACAAATCAATCAATGTAATACACCACATTAACAAATTGAAAAATAAAAACCATATAATTATCTCAATAGATGCAGAGAAAGCCTTTGACAAAATTCAACATCCATTTATGACAAAAAAACTCCAGAAAGCAGGAATAGAAGAAACATACCTCAACATAATAAAAGCTATATATGAAAAACCCACAGCAAACGTTATCCTCAATGGTGAAAAATTTAAAGCATTTCCCCTAAAGTCAGGAACAAGACAAGGGTGCCCACTTTCACCATTACTATTCAACATAGTTCTGGAAGTTTTGACCACAGCAATCAGAGCAGAAAAAGAAATAAAAGGAATCCAAATTGGAAAAGAAGATGTAAAACTCTCACTGTTTGCAGATGACATGATCCTCTACATAGAAAACCCTAAAGGCTCCACCAGCAAATTACTAGAGCTAATCAATGAATATAGTCAAGTTGCAGGATATAAAATCAACACACAGAAATCCTTTGCATTCCTATACACTAATAATGAGAAAATAGAGAAATTAAGGAAACAATTCCATTCACCATTGCAACGAAAAGAATAAAATACTTAGGAATATATCTACCTNTGCTGGGCATACACACCAGGGAAACCAGAATTGAAAGAGACACGTGTACCCCAATGTTCATGACAGCACTGTTTATAATAGCCAGGACATGGAAGCAACCTAGATGTCCATCAGTAGAAATGGATAAGAAAGTTGTGGTATATATACACAATGAAGTATTACTCAGCCATTAAAAGGAATACATTTGAATCAGTTGTAATGAGGTGGATGAAACTGGAACCTATTATACAGAGTGAAGTAAGCCAGAAAGAAAAACACCAATACAGTATACTAACGCATATGTATGGAATTTAGAACGTTGGTAATGATAACCCTGTATGCAAGACAGCAAAAGAGACACAGATGTATAGAATAGTCTTTTGGACTCTGTGGGAGAGGGAGAGGGTGGGATGATTTGGGAGAATGTCACTGAAACATGTATAATATCATATATGATGTGAGTCGCCAGTCCAGGTTCAATGCATGATACTGGATGCTTGGGTTGGTGCACTGAGACGACCCAGAGGGATAGTATGGGGAGAGAGGGGGGTTCAGGATGGGGAACACGTGTGTACCTGTGGTGGATACATGTTGATGTATGGCAAAACCAATACAATATTGTAAAGTAATTAACCTCCAATTAAAATAAATAAATTTATATTTAAAAAAAAAATACTGGAGTGGGGTGCCATATCCTTTCCAGGGGATCTTCCCGACACAGGGATTGAACCCGTGTCTCCTACTTCTTCTGCAGTGGCAGGTGGATTCTTTACCACCAGTGCCATCTGGGACCTTCCCTACTAATTGTTAATTTTTTTAAAAAAATGACAGCTCTTATTAGCCTAGCCCCAAACATATTTCTTTGAAAGTTATCTATAATTTCTTTTCCACAAAGATGACTTTTTTCCTATTTCTAATCCCTCTTCCTTTGTATCCATTCTTCAAACTCCTGCCAAATTAATATATCTAGACAATTATTTATAATATTACCTTATAAATAAAAACATGTTCAGTCATTTTCTGTTTCTACTTTGTAAATGCTAATTTCATGTTGCTAGAACTTTAGGCTTTGACCTGAAATTACCATCAGATATGCTAATCTGTTCTTACATATGAGACAGATAATATATCTGTATATGTCCAACATTGATTCAGTAGATATCTAATTTGGCCTTTCTCCAAAATAACTCACTCATTTCTTGTAGCCAGACCCCAACTTTTATTTGGAGAGTTGCCACCCCACAGTCTATATGTTTCTAATGTACCTAACCCTAGTCCTGATTTCTTTATTGGGATTGCAACTTGACTTTCTGAGCCACAGTCCCTTTCTCCAAAGCAGGGATGAATATGCTAGTCAGAATTCAAGGTGAGTGTCAGGCTTGTGAAAGCCCTATCAATTATTTTTGCTTTTTGTTTGTTGGAAAGGGCTTTTTCTATTAAGATAGTCAAGCCAATATAGTCAATAAGCTACCACTGGATAAAAGCCAATAGAAAATAAGGCCACAGAAAGGATGGGTAATGGCAGAACCAATCACTTTGGGGTAGAATTTGGCTCAATCTCATTTGAAATTCAAAGGACAAGTTACACAGGCTCACATATAAATTATACTTATTGTGTCTCAATGTTTCCATTCATTGATGCTCAGTCGTATCTGACTCTTGCAGCCCCTATGGACTGTAGTCTGCCATGCTCCTCTGTCCATGTGATTTGCCAGGCAAGAACATTGAAGTGGGTTGCCATTTCCTCCTCAAGAGGATCTTCCTGACCGAAGATTAGAACCTGCGTTTCCTGCATCTCCTGTATTGGCAGGTGGATTCTTTACCACTGAGTCACCTGTGAAGCTCTCTATCTATCTATATGTCACCTCGAATTTACTTTATCAGATCCTTTCAACCCATTTATATATGTCTATTACTTATCCATATTTGAAGGATTTAACTCATATTCATCTCTTCTGTAAAGTCAGCCACAATTTATTTAACTTCATTTATGTCCCTCTTCTCTTCCCCCACAGTATTTTACATATATGAGTCTTGTATCACTTTTAGTATTTTACCATGCACTATGATTATTTTTTCTGCCATTTATAGCACAGTGAAAATAGCACTTTTGTGGCATTTTGTGTAAGTTGGAATTTAGGTTATTCTCATTGCTTATTGTGTAACCCTGGATACAATACCTAATTTCTCTGAACTTCAGTTTTATGGTGATTAAATGAATATGAGAAAATATTTAATTCTAGAACTATAATAGAGACACTTGTGAAACATAGGTACACAATTTTGTATTCAATAATTGAATAACTATTTGCTAAATATTTATTGGTGACTCAGTGATAAAGAATCTACTTGCCAATGCAGAAGACACAAGCCCCATGACTGGGTTGAGAACATCCCCTAGAGAAGGAAATGGCACCCCACTCCAATATTCTAGGCTGGAAAACCCCATGGACAGGGGAGCCTGGTGGGCTACAGTCCATGGGATTGTAGAGTTGGGCATGACTTTGCAACTAAACAACAGTTATTTATTATACACAAAGTACTGAGTTAAGTACATCATTGTGACTAACATATAATATGTTCTGTCCAATCAAGGTTTTTAAAAGGGCACTTATTATGTCCCCAGTTAGAATGAAAGTACTAGAAGGAAGGGTTCGTACCTTATTTTCTCCATCAAAATACTACATTGCTCTTATCATATTCAATGATATTTTAATAAAATTTTAGAATATAGTTAGAGGTGAAATATTTAGTCAGAAAAATTGCCATCCAGTTAACTGTGCAAAAAGAAAGGCAAGTACCAGATTCTTTCTGTACTGCTTGATGTAAAGAATTACTTTAATGTACATATCACTATAAGGACTTCCCTGATGGCTCAGTGGTTAAAGAATTTGCCTGCTAATGCAGGAGACTTGGGTTTGATTCCTGGGTTGGGAAGATTCCCTGGTGTAGGAAATGGCAACCCACTCCAGTATTCTTGCCTGGGAAATCCCATGGACAGAGGAGCCTGGCAGGCTACAGTTTACGGCAAACAGACATGACTGAGCAAGTGGGCTAGAGCTAGATGACTAATAAAGAAAATGAATCTTTAGGGAATGGTTACACAACGCCAAAATATCTATGAGAAGTTGCCATTTTCCTTCTGTTTAGAGGAATTGGGTTTAAAAAAAGTATATTGTTTCAACTAATTTCATCAGAAATATTTTCTTTCTATGTAATGTTCCTATATGGCAGCTTTAAATTTTATATCAATGTTATATCTCTTGCACCACTAGAGTTTTAGAAAAACATCTTCATTAGACGTCTCATTTCTCCACCATTAAAAATGCTCATGGCAACAATTGTCAACAGCTTTGACTTTGCTTAAAAAGACTAAATGGCCCAAAGGGTGACTTTCATTTCCTGTAAACATTGCAAATAAATGGAAGGAGAGGGGAGGGAAGCAGGTTGTTGTAAATATAGAAGGCTGTATATTCGCAGGGCATTTTGGTAATGGCTGTGGTCATTTCTGAAGATACTTTCAAGATAATAGATTATTTTCCCTAAAAGTTACGCCTTTTATCTTTTAGGTATCTGGTACTCTAAAGTATAAACATCTCTAGCATCACCTACATTACTGAATTATTTTAAAACAGGTACTTCANTATGATTAAGAGTTAGAGTCACCTGAAGGTTTAAACTGCGTAACATTTGTAAGACAGTTTCAGAAGTACTCTAGATAGAGCCGTTTGAAAAGGTCATGGTGTGTTTAATGTACTCCAGTGCAGAAGTCAAGACGACACTATTGATTTTAAATGAAATTTGGCTAATAGCTCCTTATACAGCTCTGCTCAACATTCTAAATTCATTAGAATTTAGGCAGACTTTAAATATCTTGGTAGATTTAAAGCAATAGAACTCATGATACCAAATGCTATTAGCCAATTGAAAGCAGCTATCTGGAAGAATTTTCATTCATTATCGCACAGGAAATCTTGACCATGATAAATACTTGGCTAAGCATTTCACCATAGACTATTCAGAATATTTATTATAAAGTNGCTATTAGCCAATTGAAAGCAGCTATCTGGAAGAACTTTCATTCATTATCGCACAGGAAATCTTGACCATGATAAATACTTGGCTAAGCATTTCACCATAGACTATTCAGAATATTTATTATAAAGTCAATACCACCTACCCACACATAAGCAATTATTTCACTAATATTCTATTATCAGTTATTTGACTTATAGAATCAGTGTTTGTAATACATATAATTTGTTCAATCATCTTTCTATTCTAAGTGAAAAAAAAACAAAAGTATCAGTTTCCTTTAGTCCAAACCTCTATTTTGTACATGGGAAGGGACAATTCTCAGAGAATAAACAGGCAGGACCTAGTTGATATGTAGTCAAGAATATTCTTGAAAGTGAAGGTACAAAAGTAAAGTGCTATAGACGGGGAGATGAAAAATCTGCAGTTGCAACATTTCTATGACATATACATTTTATATACTAGCTTGGGTCAGAGTTCCCAATTAACAGAAAATTGTAATTGAACAACCCCTCAAACAAAGGTAAATGCTTTTTATTGGCAACACTGAAATAGACAAATTTTTTAAAAATCAAAGAATTAAAGAAAAAAGAAAGAAATGCTTTTGAGAAAATACTGTGGAGTGAGGGAATTAAGGGGAAGAAACAAACAACCAAGAAAAGAAAAGGAGGAGCATAGCTATGAAAATAATCTACTGCAAAATCTAGAAGGAAATGTGAGAGACATTCTTATTTGTATCCTGAAAATAATTTAGAATGGTTTGACCTCTGCATAATAAGGGCAAGCAACATTAGGGCAGAAAACATTAAGAAATTCTTTAAGATGAGTTGAAAAGTCAACAAGATGCTTTAGAATGAGTCAGAAAAGGAATTTGATCTGGTTAGGAAAGGTTGCAAGAATATCACCAAACACAGTGGCAAAATTAAATCCCCCCAAGATCAATACATTACCATGTGTAAAATAGATAGCTAGTGGGAAGTTGCTATATAACACAGGGAGCACAGCCCGATGTTCTGTAACTGCCTAGAGGGATGAGATGGAAGGAAGGGTGGCCCAAAACAGAGGGGATATAAGTATACTTATAGCTGATTCACGTTGTTGTATGGAAGAAACCAACACAACATTGTAAATCAGTTATCCTCCAATTAAAAGTAAACATTAAAAACATTTAAAATAGCATTTACAGTAAACCTTTAAAGTAACATTTACATTGGAAAAAGTCAAATCACCTATAGGTCAAACTTGAAAAATCCTTCAAGATTGCAAAGGAAGAGGACAAAGAGATAAACTGAGAGATGGCAATAAACACAGGGAAAAAAGAGACAGAAGAGAAAATATTCTTAGAAGAAATAGAATGAGTAAACAATAAAATCTAGGTAACATGAATTCAACAGTTTTGAAATTAAATAGGATCTGTGTATTCAGACTGATGTTTAACCTTATTTAGAACAAAATCAAAGAAAAAATATTATGGAATGTTTGGGATTAAACTCTCATTTATTTTTTTAAAGTTTTCCTATGTAGGAATAAATTTCAGATTGGTTTAGGGTACTTACTTGAAGAAGACAAAAGGGAAACAACTGAGGAAGAAAGATTCTCAGATAAAATTTTTATTCAGGGCAGAAATATACCCTCAGAATTGGAGGAAAAACAAACAAACCTGTAAATCCCTTAATTCATCCAACAGCTAAATTGAGACCAAATTAACAGTATAGACATTTTCAGAAGAGCTTCTCTTTGACTTCTTTAACCAGGGTTCTATAGTTCTTCTCATGTAGATCTTGTTCATATTTTGTCAGATTTATGCCTAAGTATTTCATTTGAGAGTAAGTTATAACAGAGCTCTTTTAAAAGTATATGAACAAGATGGGAATTTGTCCATTTTCCTGACAGGAGGCATGCCAGGCTCTCCTGTCCTTCGCTGTCTCCCTGAGTTTGCTCACATTCATGTCCATTGAGTCACTGATGCTATCTAACCATCTCATCCTCTGTGCCCTCTTCTCTGCATAGAGAAAACTAAAGAAGGGAAGGGAGGGAGGGATGGAAGGAAGAGGGATAGAATTGTGGTGAATAGGAGGCAAAAATGAGATCACCATGGACATGTTAAAGGGCAAAGTAATAAAGTTCTCATAGCTGCCCACTCCTTTACATTCCTTTTTAAACATACTGGTTTAGGAATGCATAAGCTTACACTTGGAATAATAGCTTACTATATTACCGTTAAATTTTTCTTAATTTCTTTTCCCTTCTTCCTCAAGTAGTCTCACTTGATACCTTCAAATTCAGCATAAAATTACTTAAGTTATTCCCTTATACATGCATACACATCATCTGCACTGATTCTGAAAAGTAAATTTCTTCAAAAGTAAATATCCTTAGTGTTGTATTCGTACTGCACCACTATAGGATTAAAATGGGGAATTGATGTAATTGATTAGGAGGATTTATCCCCAGAATATCTTTGAGATCTTTATACTGATTTTAAAATATAATCGAAAAATATTAGAGAGCAATGTCAACAAACTGACCAATTCTAAGAACGTTTCAAGTTTTAGCTCTAGGANAGTTTTAGCTCTAGGAATGAAAAATGGGAGAAAGCACACAAAAAACTAAGCTTCTAAACATTTTGCATGCATTTAGATATTAAAATTTGAAAAATCTTAAATGACACTGATTCTTGTGTATATTCAACATATATCAATTTGCATCAGTATTTCCTATAAATTTAATTGTGGCTCAGAACTGAATATATGCACCATTAGAATAAATTACTTAATGTAAGTGCTCATTTCTTTTAAATGCATTCACTGAAGTAAACTTTCACGAGTTTATGAAATATTAAATTATCTTTTTTTCTTTTAGCTATATATATTTTTTGAAAGAGTAGAAAACTTTTAAGAAATGTGTCTTAATTGGGCATTTTTCTTTATAGTAGTTCATGAATGAAAAGAAATAGCTCTTAGCAGTGAAGAATACTGATGTATTAGCTCTTGATAGCTTGTGAAAGCTATTTCAAACAAAGTTTATTGATAAATATGTAAACTTTTTCTTTCCATTGAGATAATGTCCCATAAGTTACACTTGTAAGTGAAAAAGAATAAGACACAATGATCTTTTTGGCTGTTTTGGAGGGGGAAAAACGTTTCTCTCTCCACCAACTGCACCCCCACCTTCAGCCCTCAGTTGCGTAACTGAAAGGTCGTCATTCTGAACTCTTAAGGTGTCATTCAGTCACTTAGTCGTGCCCGACTCTTTGTGAACCCATGGACTGCAGCACTCCAGGCTCTTCTTTCCTCCACTATCTCTCAGGGGTTCCTCAAATTCATGTCGTTTGAGTTGATGGCCATTTTGAAATTGCTGCTTCTGCTGCCCCTTTCTCCTTTTGCCTTCAATCTAAGTTACACAACTAGTTAATTACATCACAACTGACCTGCTGGTCAGTCCTCCATTTTCACTTACCAACCCGCAGCAGTAATTTTCTACTAGCAGACAATTTGTATTTTGTGCTTCTTCAGTGTGATGCAGGAAAAGAAAAAGAAAAAGCTAGGGACCCAAATATTACGGATGATTCTAGAAAACACACATTTTATGAGAAATCTTGACAAATTCCAAGTGTGAGAAACCAAAGGAGGGCTCATGCAGAGAACTTAGAAATGGGATTCTAAGGGGGTCTGATAAATGACATTCTACTCACGAGACAAGACATGAACGAAGTGAGACGGTGCTACTTAGACAATATCCCCTAAAGAAGTCAGCGCATTCAGGCTGGATAATGCTTTGACAACTAACTAAATCCATAGCAAGAAGCAGAGTTCTACTTCAGAGTTTCACTAAGTGGATACTCTCGAGTATCAAATTTTATATTTTTAAGTAATAATCTTCTATGATTGTAAGGAAATGTCTGGTGGCTTAGCAGTAAAGAATCTGCTGGAGGCTTGCAGGAGATGCAGGTTTGACCCTTGGATTGGGAAAATCCCCTGCAGTAGGAAATGGCATGGAGAAGGCAATGGCACCCCACTCCAGTACTCTTGCCTAGAAAATTCCATGGATGGAGGAGCTTGGAAGGCTGCAGTCCAAGGGGTCGCTAACAGTCAGACATGGCTGAGTGACTTCCCTTTCACTTTTCACTCTCATGTTTTGGAGAAGGAAATGGCAACCCACTCCAGAGTTCTTGTCTGGAGAATCCCAGGGACGGGGGAGCCTGGTGGGCTGCTCTTTATGGGGTCGCACAGAGTCGGACAAGACTGAAGCAACTTAGCAGCAGCATCAGCAGCAGCAGGAAATGGCAACCTACTCCAGTATTCTTGCTTGGAAGATTCCATGGACAGAGAATCTTGACTGACTACAGTCCATGAAATCTTAAAAGAATCAGACACAACTGAGCAAGTAAGCAACAAAAAATACATACATGTATTTAAAATTTGGACACTATTATGAAAGGCAAAGCAAGAAGAACAGTGCAAATTAATTGTGCCAGTATAAACACAATTATTTATTTTTTGTTTTATCAAGATCACAGTCACTTTATATAAATTTTTGTATTTGTTTTAAAATTTATGTGGACCTTTATCCATTTTTGTTTTCTTTTGAACACATGCTTTTTATATCTCTGATCATGGATTAATACCTATCACAGGGATATACCATGTGATAGCAATGAGCATAATATCTGAATTATACTAAGCTCTCAAGAATTATCAATTATGGGTTCC
>SJYQ01004293.1:117991-147973 GCA_006410935.1 Redunca redunca
ATACATATTCTTTTTAAGCATACTTAAAATATAATTTATCTATAGATTTTAAAATGGAAACTACAAAAATATTGTAACCTTCTTAATTCAGTTTTTTATGGATATGAGTCAACTTATACAAAAAGTCTCACTCAGCCAAGTTGTGCACTGTGGAGGAAGAAGTAGCAGAGTATGCATTTGAAGGCTTGAAACTGATCTCAAACTTGAGACTAATAGTCAGGGACACTGATGCTTTGTCAGGGAGCTTGGTACACACTCTTTGTGTGCTGTGTGCTAAGTCACTTCAGTTGTGTCTGACTCTAGGCAACTCCATGGACTATAGCCCACTAGGCACCTCTGACAATGGGATTCACCAGGCAAGAACACTGGAGTGGGTTGCCATGCCCTCCTCCAGCTGGTGGTGGTGGTTTATTCTCTAAGTTATGTTCAACTCTTGTGATGCCATGGACTGTAGCCTGCCAGGCTTCTCTGTCCATGGGATTTTACAGGCAAGAATACTGGAGTGGGTTGCCATTCCTTCTCCAGGGGATCATCCTGACCCAGGAATTGAACCCAGGTCTCCTGCACTGCAGGCAGATTCTTTATCAACTGAGCTATGAGGGAAGCCTCTTCCAGGGGATCTTCCCAACCCAGTGGTCTAACCCACATCTCTTATATCTCTTGCATTGACAGACAGGATTTTTACCACCAGCACCACCTGGGAAGTCCAATATAATCTTTAAAACAATGTTACTATAAGTTTTATCATGTTTTTCAATTTAATGTAACCTATGGAATATCTTACCAATGACAGATACTGTTTAAAACAAATTTAATATATAATTCAGGGTAAGCCATATGTGACCAAATAGGAGATCCAACATGTATCTTCTGGTCTGCATAATTCTAGAAACAGAACAGGAAGGCAATTTATGAGATTACCCTTGTGTTTCATGTCATATCATGTCAAAGTACTTTTTGGCCAGTGGGGAAAATCTGTTTCCTAAGCAACTGTTGGTGTATTTTTAAAAGCAAATATAGACCTTAAGAATAATGATGCTAATGAAGGTAACAAATTTAAAAATGAGATGTGAAATTTTACTGTAAAATGTAAAAAAAATATATGAAAAATAAATATACAAAGTCTGGAAATACTTAAAGGCAAGGATGTTAAGAGTAAAAGGTTTGGAAAAGAACTCTTGGTGGCAGAGCATGTTTTGATGTATATTAAACTATACCAAGGGAATATTTCATGCTAAGATGGGCACAATAAAGGACAGAAATGGTATGGACCTAAAAGAAGCAAAAATTAAGAAGAGGTGACAAGAATACACAGAAGAACTGTACAAATAAAAATTTTCATAGCCCAGATAATCACAATGGTGTGATTACTCACCTAGAGCCAGACATCCTGGAATTCGAAGTGAAGTGGGCCTTAGGAAGCATCACTACAAACAAAGCTAGTGGAGGTGATGGAATTCCAGTTGAGCTATTTCAAATCCTGAAAGATGATGCTGTAAAAGTGCTGCACTCAATATGCCAGCAATTTGGAAAACTCAGCAGTGGCCACAGGACTGGAAAAGGTCAGTTTTCATACCAATCCCAAAGAAAGGCAATGCCAAAGAATGCTCAAACTACCACACAATTGCACTCATCTCACAGGCTAGTAAAGTAATGCTCAAAATTCTCCAAGCCAGGCTTCAGCAGTACGTGAACCATGAATTTCCAGATGTTCAAGCTCGTTTTAGAAAAGACAGAGGAACCAGAGATCAAATTGTCAACATCCGCTGGATCACTGAAAAAGCAAAAGAGTTCCAGAAAAACATCTATTTCTGCTTTATTGACTATGCCAAAGCCTTTGACTGTGTGAATCACAACAAACTGTGGAAAATTCTGAGAGAGATGGGAATACCAGACCACCTGACCTGCCTCTTGAGAAATCTGAGTGCAGGTTAGGAAGCAACAGCTAGAACTGGATATGGAACAGCAGACTGGTTCCAAATAGGAAAAGGAGTACGTCAAGGCTGTATAATGTCACCCTGATTGTTTAACTTATATGCAGAATACTTCATGAGAAACACTGGGCTGGATAAAACACACGCTGGAATCAAGATTGCTAGGAGAAATATCAATAACCTTAGATATGCAGATGACACCATCCTTAAGGCAGAAAGTGAAAAGAACTAAAGAGCCTCTTGATGAAAGTAAAAGAGGAGAGTGAAAATTTGGCTTAAAGCTCAACATTTAGAAAACGAAGATCATGGCAAATGGTCCCATTACTTCATGGGAAATATATGGGGAAAAAGTGGAAACAGTGGTAGACTTTATTTTTCTGGGCTCTAAAATCACTGCATGGTGACTGCAGCCATGAAATTAAAAGATGCTTCCTCCTTGGAAGGAAAGTTATGACCAACTTAGACAGCATATTAAAAAGCAGAGACATTACTTTACCAACAAAGGTCCATCTAGCCAAGGCCATGGTTTTTCCAGTGGTCAAATATGGATGTGAGAGTTGGACTGTGAAGAAAGCTGAGTGCTGAAGAATTGATGCTTTTGAACTGTGGTGTTGGAGAAGACTCTTGAGAGTCCACTGGACTGCAAGGAGATCCAACCAGTCCATCCTAAAGGAGATCAGTCCTGGGTGTTCATTGGAATGACTGATGTTGAAGATGAAATTCCAGTCCTTTGGCCACCTGATGTGAAGAGCTGACTCATTTGACAAGACCCTGATGCTGAGAAAAATTGAGGGCAGGAGAAGAAGGGGATGACAGAGGATGAGATGGTTGAATGGTATCAGTGACTCAGTGGACATGAGTTTGGATAAACTCTGAGATGGTAATGGGCAGGGAGGCCTGATGTGCTGCAGTCCATGGGGTCGCAAAGAGTCAGACACGACTGAGCAACTGAACTGAACTGAGCTGAACTGAAACTATAGAATTCACTGGGAGAGAATTACTTTGTTATTTGAATACAATGAAAAGCAGCTTAGGATTTGTTTATTTGTATAGAAGTATTCAGAATGACATGGGGGAAAGATTTAGAAAGAACCACTGAGCAAAATTCTGAGGAGCATAGCAATTGCCAAGTCAAAGAATTGTTAAATCCAGAAGAAATGTCACTCTGGGGTGTAAAAATGACATGGAACCAGCAGTGG
Source organism: Redunca redunca (assembly GCA_006410935.1). NCBI lineage: Eukaryota > Metazoa > Chordata > Mammalia > Artiodactyla > Bovidae > Redunca > Redunca redunca. The sequence continues at coordinate 121,125 of SJYQ01004293.1, forward strand.
GATAATTAAGCCTTCTTATGGTGAGTTATGATTGTTGCCCAGAAAATAGAGTCCTCACATCTTAAAATCAGACTTCATAGCTACTGTACATAGGAATTAATAAAAGGAATTTTTATTCTATTTCCTTGTTGTTTAATCACTAAGTTGTGTCTGACTCTTTTTCTACCCCATGGATGGTAGCCCACCAGACTCTTCTCTCCATGGGATTTGCCAGGCAAGAATACTGGAGTGGGTTGCCATTTCCTTCTCCAGGGGAATCTTCCCGACCTGGGGATCAAATACTGGTGTCCTGCATTGGCAGGAGGATTCTTTACCACTGAGCCACCAGGAAAGTCCTTCCTGTTTCTTTACCTTTGTGTAATTTGCACTCAGTTTTCCTCCAGAGTCAAAATAATTCACTTTCACTACTATGGGTTGGTTTGAAGAATCTGGTGACTTCTTGAAGAGAACACAAGAAAGGAGTGCAATCTGAAGGCTCTGATTTTTAGAGAATAGAGCTTTGGTATATCCATGTCACCTATTTCTTTCAGTAGTTGTAACACCACTGAGAAGAGCCGGGGACTGTTTTTTCAGATGGGAGGCGCATCAATATAGTGCCATCATCATTACAGTTTTGATTTAATAGCTTGGGAATTAAATCGTGTGACACAGATAGGATCTATAATAATCCAGCTTGATTTCATAAACTGACAAGCCATCTTGCATTGACCTCCTGTTTTTTTTGTGTTTTTTTTGAAAGCTTAGGGATTTATTTCTGTTGTTGCTTGTGGTTTTCTTTCATGTTGAACAAATTCAATTCCTTATGCATCATTCATTATTTCATAAAGTTTTCAAAAATATTTTCTCCACTAGATTCCCTAAATTCAGGAGTTCTTGATGAATTGTTCAGTCAGTACAGTTCAGTTCAGTTCAGTCGCTCATTGTGTCTGACTCTTTGTGAGCCCACGGACTGCAACACACCAGGCCTCCCTGCCCATCACCAACTCTCAGAGTTTATCCATACTAATGTCTACTGAGTCAGTGATGCCATCAAACCATCTCGTCCTCTGTCGTCCCCTTCTCCTCCTGCCCTCAGTCTTTCCCAGGATCAGAGTCTTTTCCAGTGAATTGGCTCTTTGCATCAAGTGTCCTAAGTATTTATTGGAGCTTCAGTTTCAGCATCAGGCCTTCCAATGAACACCCAGGACTGATCTCCTTTAGGATGGACTGGTTGGATCTCCTTGCAGTCCAAGGGACTCTCAAGAGTCTTCTCCAACACCACAATTCAAAAGCATCAATTCTTCGGTGCTCAGCTTTCTTTATAGTCCAACTCTCACATCCATACATGACTACTGGAAAAACCATAGCTTTGACTAGATGACCTTTGTTGGCAAAGTAATGTCTGCTTTTCAATATGCTATCTAGGTTGGTCATAACTTTTCTTCCAAGGAGTAAGCGTCTTTTAATTTCATGGCTGCAGTCACCATCTGCAGTGATTCTGGAACCCAGAAAAATAAAGTCAGCCATTGTTTCCACTGTTTCCCTATACATTTCCCATGAACTGATGGGACCATTTGCCATGGTCTTAGTTTTCTTTATGTTGAGTTTTAAGCCAACATTTTCACTCTCCTCTTTCACTTTCATCAAGAGGCTCTTTAGCTCTTCTTTGCTTTCTGCCATAAGGGTGGTGTCATCTGCATATCTGAGGTTACTGATATTTCTCCCAGCAAACTTAATTCCAGTTTGTGCTTCATCCAGTCCAGCATATCTCATGATGCACTTTGCATGTAAGTTAAATAAGCAGGGTGATAATATACAACCTTGATGTACTCCTTTCCTGATTTGTAATCAGTCTGTTGTTCCATGTCTAGTTCTAACTGTTGCTTCCTGATCTGCATACAGATTTCTCAAGAGGCAGGTCAGGTGGTCTGGTATTCCCATTTCTTGAAGAATTTTCCTGTTTGTTGTGATCCATACAGTCAAAGGTTTTGACGTAGTGAATAAAGCAGAAGTAGTTATTTTCTTGGAACTCCCTTGCTTTTTCTATGATCCAATGCATTTTGGCAATATGATCTCTGGTTCCTCTGCCTTTTCTAAATCCAGCTTGAACATCTGGAAGTTTGTGGTTCACATACTGCTGAAGCCTGGCTTGGAGAATTTTGAGCATTCCTCTACTAGCATGTGAGACGAGTGCAATTGTGCGGTAGTTTGAGCATTCTTTGGCATTGCCTTTCTTTGGAATTGGAATGAAAACTGACATTTTCCAGTCCTGTGGCCATTGTTGAGTTTTCCAAATTTGCTGGCATATTGAGTGCAGCACTTTTACAGCATCATCTTTCAGGATTTGAAATAGCTCAACTGGAATTCCATCATTTCCACTAGCTTTGTTTGTAGTGATGCTTCCTAAGGCCCATTTGACTTTGCATTCCAGGATGTCTGGCTCTGAGGTGAGTGATCACACCATCATGATTATCTGGGTTATGAAGATCTTTTTTGTACAATTCTTCTGTGTATCCTTGTCACCTCTTCTTAATATCTTCTCCTTCTTTTGGGTCCATACCATTTCTGTCCTTTATTGAGCCCATCTTTGCATGAAACATTCCCTTGGTATCTCTAATTTTCTTGAAGACCTCTAGTCTTTCCCATTCTACTGTTTTCCTCTATTTCTTTGCATTGATCCCTGAGGAATTCTTTCTTATCTCTCCTTCCTATTTTTTGGAACTCTTCTTTCAAATTGGTATATTTTTCCTTTTCTCCTTTGCCTTTCACTTCTCTTCTATCCACAGCTATTTGTAAGGCCTCCTCAGACAGCCATTTTGCCTTTTTGCATTTATTAGTCTTGGGGATGGTATTGATCACTGCCTCCTGTACAATGTCAGGAACTTGGGTCCATAGTTCTTCAGGCCATCTGTCTATTAGATCTAATCCCTTGAATCTCTTTGCTGCTTACTGTATAATCGTAAGGGATGAATCATTAACTAATCAAATAAAAATAGCAGAAAACAATACTGATCTTAAACCTCTGTTGTTTTATACTTCATAAATCAGTGCTAATTTTTAGGTCCACAGAGGCTGCAAAATGGTAAATCCTTACATATTGGAAGGAAGTGTTTTATTTTTATCATTTTAAAGTGCTAAGGCATAATTTTAAATCTGATACAGTATTTTGTATTTTACTGGTTACAGCTTCTTACAAAGCCTAGTTTAAATTCTAATTCCCAAATTCTTATGCAATTGAACATTCATGATGACCTTGTGAAATTAACCTGAAAAATATCTAATATCTAAGGAATGGTACAGTATTTACATTGTAACAATTCCTTAGAGAATTTACATTTTCCAGGAAGCCCAGGTAATTACTCATGATGGCAGAAAGGATTATTTTAGATGTCTATCTTTACAGTTTATGTCTTGAATTAATGTATGCCAAGAGAAAGAACTAATTGCAATAAGTTTACTGTTTTGAGAAGGAATGAAAGAGCTCACAAAATATAGATGTAGCTGCAAATATTTCTATCTATATTGTATTTAGAACAAATATATCGAGTACTATTATACTGACAACTGGGTATGTTGATTGCCTTGCTGGTCAAAGTTTAGAATGTTCTTCTTGCGTAACTTTTACTCTGAATCCTTTATTTTCTATTTGCCTTGAGGTCAACAAATAATCTAATTTGGACAGGGCAGTCTTAATATTTACCTTTATCTCAGTTCAGTTCAGTTCAGTTGCTCAGTCGTGTCCTACTTTGCGACCCCATGAATCACAGCACGCCAAGCCTCCCTGTCCATCACCAACTCCCAGAGTTCACTCAAACCCACATCTATCGAGTCGATGACGCCATCCAGCCATCTCATCCTCTGTCGACCCCTTCTCCACCTGCCCCCAATCCCTCTGAGCATCAGGGTCTTTTCCAATGAGTCAGCTCTTCGCATGAGGTGGCTAAAGTATTGGAGTTTCAGCCTCAACATCAGTCTTTCCAATGAACACCCAGGACTGATCTTTAGGATGGATAAGAATAGGTTTTAAAAATATATTAACTTATAATTTTCATAAATATTTTCTTGTTCTACCTCAAGCTGGAACCTTGAGGTATCTTGACCTTACTTGCCTTCATTACAGCAAGGTGGAGATCAAAGATTGCTTGAGGTCATTGACTTTTCCTTTCTTGGTAAAGAGTTTAAATGATTATGGTCAAGATAAACACTAAACACACACAGGTGTGCAAGTTTGTGCTCAACACAATACTAAGTGCTTTACACATATTTTTCCTTTTTTTCCTATCACTCTTATAAGCCAAGTCAGCACCAATATTAACTTATTTTGAAGATGAGTAAATTGGGGTTAAGTACAAAGGCAGAAGCTAGTGAGTGGCTGAGCTGGGATTGGACTCAAGCAATAATTCCAGTTCCTTGGCTGTAACTGCTATGTGTGTGTTAGTTGCTCAGTCATGACCAACTCTCTGCAACCCTATGGACTGTAGCCCACCAGGTTCCTCTGTCCATGGGATTCTCCAGGCAAGAATACTGGAGTTGATTGCCATTCCCTTCTCCAAAGGATCTTCCTGACCCAGGGACTGAACCCTGGTCTCCTGCATTGCAGGCAGATTCTTTACCCTTTGAGCTACCGGGAAGTCCTATAGAAGTAACTTCTATATTTAACTTTAATATACTAGATTGTTCCCAGAAGCCCAGACTGGAAGGGCAAAAATGGAGGATGAGGTATTCATAACATTTTGTATCAGTTCAGTTCAGTTCAGTCGCTCAGTCGTGTCTGACTCTTTGCGACCCCATGAATCACAGCATGCCAGGCCTCCCCATCCATCACCATCTCCCAGAGTTCATTCAGACTCAAGTCCATCGAGTCGGTGATGCCATCCAGCCATCTCATCCTCTCTCGTCCCCTTCTCCTCCTGCCCCCAATCCCTCTCAGCGTCAGAGTCTTTTCCAATGAGTCAACTCTTCGCAAAGTACTGGAGCTTCAGCTTCAGCTTTGGAGTGGCCAAAGTACTGGAGCTTCAGCTTTAGCATCAATCCTTCCAAAGAAATCCCAGGGTTGATCTCCTTCAGAATGGACTGGTTGGATTTCCTTGCAGTCCAAGGGACTCTCAAGAGTCTTCTCCAACACCACAGTTCAAAAGCATCTATTCTTCAGCTCTCAGCCTTCTTCACAGTCCAACTCTCACATCCATACATGACCACAGGAAAAACCGTAGTCTTGACTAGATGGACCTTAGTCGGCAAAGTAATGTCTCTGCTTTTGAATATGCTATCTAGGTTGGTCATAACTTTTCTTCCAAGGAGTAAGTGCCTTTTAATTTCATGGCTGCAGTCACCATCTGCAGTGATTTTGGAGCCCCCCAAAATAAAGTCTGACACTGTTTCCACTGTTTCCCCATCTATTTCCCATGAAATGATGGGACCGGGTATAGCTGATGGGAGAACCCCATGTGACAAGATCTCCAATACAGGCTCTTCGACTCAAACAAAAATTCTAGTGTTTCAGTTTATCATGGGACTCATTGACCCTACCAGCCACAGGGCCACTCTGAGTTGTTCATTTCCAAAGTAGAATAATGAAGGAGAGAAAGATTAAGGTTTAGTTGAATATAAAACATGGATAGATTAATAGTATTAATAAATAGAATCAGGATTATATTTTTTGAGAGCAAATGAAGACATGATTCTCACCATTTTCATCCTTCCCAAAAACTTCAGAGAAATTGAAACTACACTGTTGATATGACATCTGCATGAAAATGTCAAACTGAAAGTTGAATATTTTCAGACATATGGGATATTTTAAGGATGGCATTATGATTTGAGGAGTCTTCTCCACACAGATGAAAATGAGCCTTTCAAAACTGAAGATGTATCTTACAAAACTTATGGTACATATCTTATTTAGTAGTTGAAAAATAAAGGCTTTCTGCTATTACCACACGTGGAAAAACTAGATAAATATGGTTTGAAGAGTAAAAATATTCTCATGAATTGCAGATAACTTTATATCTAGAAAGTCAATATGATCAATTGAATATCTATTAAAAATTAATCATCAATGCTATAAATGGGGCTGGCTATGTGGTTTCCTTTTGTTTTACATAAATGCAATCATATTTTGAATATTTACACACTAAAATAAAATATATATAAGAAGACTCATCCAAATGTTAACAAAGTTTGCCTTTAGGTTGGTAGTATTAGTTGCTCAGTCGTGTCTGACTCTTTGCGACACCATGGACTGTAGTTAGCTAGATTCCTCTGTCTGTGGAATTCTCTAGGCAAGAATACTGGAATGGGTTGCCATTTCTTACTCCAGGGGATCTTCCTGACTCAAGGGTTGAACCTGGACCTCCTGCATTGCAGGCAGATTCTTTACCATGTGCGCCACCAGGGAAGCCCTTCTGGTTATAAGGGTGAGAAAATGTAAGAGGAGAGTTTTCAGTTTATTTTTTATAATCTATATAAAGCTTGAATTTTTAGGAAATAAAAAATGTATTGTTTCATTTAAAGAATGTAAAGCAAAAGTAGAATTGGAGAAAAGTTACAACTAATTTTATCTAGAACACTGGTCACCTAGATTTAAAATGCTGAATCCTAATTTTGTCTCACCACCTCTGTGCCCTAATTCCCACCTGCTTTATCAGAATTTGTTAGGATGGACCCCAGGGATCTGTATTTTTAAAGATACCTACTTATTTTACTTTTTAACTTTTATTTTTATTTATTTATTTTAAATTTTTTTGGCTGTGCTGCACGCGACATGTGAAATCTCAGTTACCTACCAGGGATGGAATCCGCATCTTTTGCATTGAAACTGTGGAGTCTTAAACACTGGAACTCCAGGGAAGTCCTCAAGAATCTAGTTTTAACAAACTTTCTCCTTGGTTTTTATGCACACTAAATTAGAAAATAACTAGTTTAGAAGGTAATTTCAGTACAGATCTAGAGTCAAATATCAATTTTCATTAGGGGAAGGAGTGAATAAAAGATGCAAATATCGAAGAAGAAAGTAAAATGTAATGTGAAACAATTTTGAAGGAAAGAGCAAAAAGATTGGCAATTGCCACTAGACTGGTAACTTCAAATTGTATTCAAAAAATCTTTCCTTCATTAATGAAGAAAGCAAAATTATTAGATAATATTTTTTTCACTTAGGAGTTTTATTTTAATTCTGATTTTGTGCAAATGGTTCAATGAATCCAAAGTGAAAAATCAAAGGAATAGTAGTTTGAGTTATACTGTTATATAAACACCAGGATATATTTTATTTCTTTATTTCATTGCTGCAATAGAAGACACATTTTTACATTGTCCACTCTACCTATATCTTTGACCTTTTTTTTTAAATAAGTGGCAATATATGTATTTTTTATCACTAATAATTTACCAAAGCTTGATATTTTTGCTCTTTTCAATATATGGTGGAATTCACAGCTTTTAATAAATCAGAACTCCGCTGATTCTCTTTGGACAGCTGGCATTCGTGTTTATAGCCTTAAAGGGAATGTGTGAACATCTGCGTTTGATGAATAACTCCATGTGTATTGTAGTTCCTTCAACAGAAATTGTTCAGAGGTTCAGAGAGCTGGTGATAAATAATTAATGAGCACAGAAGCAATAATCTCACTTTATTGCCAGACTTAGAGGAAATACACAGTACAAGCTGTAAACCAGGCTTTCCTTTCTCTTTTGTCTTCCTTTTGACTAGTCATTTAGTTGATTGCAGGCTCTGCCATTCAGAAGACCTCCAGGCTTATAACATATCTTCACTTTATCTTGTCTTTAATTCATTTTGTCAAAGGGATATCATGAATATTGAAAGCTTCTGTCCTTCAAATGCCACTGAGACATGACTTCTAAGGCAATGCTTAACTTGGATGTGGTAGGTATGAGCACATCTACTTTTTTTTTAATTTAAAATTATTTTCTGATTTTGTAAAGCTTTTTATGACATTAAGAGAAATGGAAAAGTAATAAATTATAGAAATTAATGAAATAATTGTATCATTTCTGTACAAATCTTAAAATCAAAGTATGAATTTATCTAGTAACACAACAGTCCCACAAATTGGTTCAAATTGGATATCCTTACCAAGGTAATATAGTTGCAATTTAATATAGGCTTTTATGGATACAATGATACAAGCCTTGATAAAGAGATAATTTATTATAAGGTAAAATCTGCCACAGGATTCTCTATATTAACAAATATGTAAGTGAAAGTGAAAGTTTCTCAGTCATCTCTGACTCTTTGCAACTTCATAGACTGTAGCCTGTCAGGCTCCTCTGTCCATGAAATTCTCCAGGCCAGAATACTGGAGTGGGTAGCCATTCCCCTCTCCAGAGGATCTTCTCAACCCAGGGACTGAACCCAGATATTTTGCTTTGCAGGTGGATTCTTTACTGTTTGAGCCACCAGAGAAGCCCAATTATACAAGTAGAATCCACAAAAAGAATTCTTCTCTGGACTTTAGTATAATTTTATTATTAATTAAAAAGATGAGCTTCCCAGGTGGCACAGTGGTAAAGAATCCATTTGTCAATGCAGGAAATGCACGAGACACGAGTTCAATCCCTGGGTTGGTAAGATCCCTAGAGTGGGAAATGGTAACCCACTCCAGTATTCTTGCCTGGAAGATTCCATGGACAGAGTCTGGGAGGCTATGGTCTTTGAGGTTGCACAGAGTTGGACACGACTGAGCACACAGTAGCAAAAAGATAAATTCTGATATTAATTATGTCTTTAAAGCTTATATTGTTTTAAAGTTTGAACCCAGCACATCTACCCAAAATGACAGTCATTGAGACTAAAAATTACAGATTAGAAAAATAAGCATATATATTCTTATGCCTGGCATAAGGATATATTTTCATTTAACTCTATTAATAACCTATATAAAAGATAACTGTATCTGTTTTATAGATAAAGGCAATGTGGCTCAATTACATGTCTATTTTTAGTTCTCATAACTTGTGAGTGTCAAAACTGGGTTTAATATCTGGGATTATTTTCCTCAAAAGCTCATATTCATTCCACTGTACTATTTTACAGAATACTTGTTTTCATCTTACTTGATATCAATAGTATACACTTGATGACACAAAGTTATTTCTTGGCCTCATATACTCTAAAGCAATGATAGCTTATGGTGAACAATGTCGGATTCGTGATCTCTGAAGAAGATTTAGCTTCAGGACCAGGGACCAGGCTTGATCACTCAAGAGCTTTTGTGTAGCAGAGTTTTATTACAGAGAAAGCTTCTGACACAGACATCAGAAGGGGGATGGAGAGCAGCCCCCTCGCTAGTCTTAGAAAGGGAGCTATATACTTTTTCAATTGGTTATGACAATAAATCAAAAGAATGTCTCAAGGTTGTAAAGGTCTTACCAGACCCACTCCCACAATATACATTTAAAGATAACAGAATTTGTCAAAAGGTTCTCAAAAAGGAGAAATATGTCCTTAAGCAGGATATGTTGTTGTCCTTAGTACAGAGTTTAAGGGAAAACATATCCTTGAGCAAGATGAGTTGTTTTGTTGTGCAATCATCAGCTCTGGGTTTAAAGAAAATAAAATTTGTCCTTTTCTCCTCCTTGAGAACTCCAGACCCCTCTCTCCTCCTCGGGGACCCCGGAACCCCTTCTCTTCCTAAGGGACCTCGGACTTCTTATCAACCTACCTAGGAATTGACTCTCTCAGCAATATTCTCTGGTCCACAGGGAGGAACTAACAGTGTTGCACATGTTATGTTGCTCATGTTATAGCTAGCCCAGTAACTTTAACTCTCCTATTTTTTAATGGTCTGCCGTCCTTCCTTTCTTTCTTTGTTTTATTATCTATTAATCTATTATCTCTTACCATGTTCTGCTCCCTCTTCCTCTCCCTTTGCCCCCACTCTCCATTCATCTATCTACAAAGTTTTTATGTACTTTCCTGTCTTCTGAACCATTATTGCCCTTGTAGTGAGAGCAAGGACCATATTACATTTATTCTTTCTCCTAGCACAGTGGCATTACAATGCATTCACTAGGAAAAAACATAATCCTTTAGCTATGACAGAATTATACTGGAAGGCAAATTGATGCCCAAGAGTGTTGTGAATCAATGAAGCAACAGAGGAATCAGAATCAAAAGGAATTTGCTGGTTTAATTTTCAATACACTGACATTTTGTACTTAAAAAGGGAGAATTACACATGAAGAAGAGATATCTGGCAGAGGAGAAATCATGATCTTTGTGATTTATTTTTTCAGATGAGTCATCCTTTAAACAATGGTTTCTGCTAATATTGACTATTCTCAACAACACAAAACTGCTAACTTCATGATCACATAGGTAACAAATCATATTTGTTTTCTGCCTCTTCAACCAGCTTCATTGTCTTTCTCTTTATAAGTGAAAGTACATGGTGATGTGAAAGGAAAAGAAGCCAGGAAAAAGAAACCCAAGTTCTACTTCTGGCTATTCTAATCAGTAGATCTAAATTTGTGATTTCTCTATAACATGTTTTAATTTGCTGAAAATTAATGATATATCAAGAGTAGTATATGCTCTTTCTAAAGTAATTTAATAATCACAAAAAAGCCATTTGATACGTTTCTTCCCATTTCATGTTGGATTAAGTTGAGTTTTAGAAAAACTAAGTAATTTATGTAAACTTATGCAAAAGGTACAACTGATATTTGTACACAAGTATTATCCCAAAGTCAATGTTCTTCCTTTAGACATAATTAGTAAATTGATTTTTGTTTTGTGTTGTTTTGGTATTTAGTATGTTAATACAGTTGAAAATAGCATGCAAATCTCCAAATGAAAATGAAAACTGGTTTTCTATGGAAATGTGTGCTGGAAGTTTTCTCATAGAAATTTTAATTTGTTCTTTGAATTTCTTTGTTGATGCTGGTTGGATTGCTTAAAAGATCGTTCATAGCTTTCTAGAGCCTCACAAAAAGCATAGACAAATATGATCTGACCATAGTCTCATGCTATGATACCTTCCCAAACACACCACAGAGCTGCCTGTCTAATTTATAAATATCTCCATGTTTAGGAAATTGTTTTCTTCCTAAAGAAGACTGGATTTGTAAAGGCTTATGTTGTTAAAATTGGTTCCTTGTTGTTGCCATGTATATCCTCCTCCTGCCATGTATATCTTTGAATGTTTGTTTTACAGAGAAACACAGAATAAGCCTTGGAGAAGGAAATGGCAACCCACTCCAGTATTCTTGCCTGGAAAATTCCATGGAGAGAGGGTCCTGGCAGGCCACAGTCCATGGGGTTGCAAAAAGCTGGGCACAACTCAGTGACTGAGCATGCACTCACACACAAAATAAGCCTATACTTGTTGCACATGAAATTGTTACATATTTCAAGATCAATATTTCATAACCCCTTTATTGTCATGCCGAACCATTCCACATCTATTCAGTGCACTCTCATATTACAAGAATTTAAGGTCCTTCACCAGTTTAGTAACTCTTCTTTCTGTGCTTCTTTTGGTTACTCACCTGAGTCTAAGCTTTGCCCAGCAGAGTTGGAGCAGGACTATCACTTCATATTTTCTTAAAATTTTAGTCTGCAATTAAGTATGCATGTGTCCTAAGTCATTTAAGTTAATCTGACTCTGTGCTACTCTATGAACTGCAACCTGCTAGGCTCCCCTGCCCATAGGATTCTCCAGGCAAGAATACTGGAGTGGGTTACAATGGTTACAATGGTTATAATGCTTTTCTCCAGGGGATCTTCCTGAGCCACGGACAGAACCCACATCTCTTACATCTATTTGCATTGACAGGTGTTTTATTTATTTATTTATTTATTTTAATTGGAGGCTAATTACTTTACAATATTGAGTTCCCTGTTTCATGTATCAAATGTGGAGTGCTGATCTATTTCAATTATGGTAATGTACATGTTTCAATGCTATTCTCTCAAATCATCCACCCTCACCTTCTCCCACAGAGTCCAAAAGTATGTTCTTTATATCTGTGTCTCTTTTGCTGTATCGCATATAAGGTCATCATTACCATCTTTCTAAATTCCATATATACAGTCAGCAAAAACAAGGCTGGGGGTCGACTGTGGCTCAGATCATGAACTCCTTATTGCCAAATACAGACTTAAATTGAAAAAAGTAGGAAAAACCACCAGACCATTCAGGTATGAGCTAAATAAAATATGTTATGCTTATACAGTGGAAGTGACAAATAGATTTAAGGGACTATATCTGATAGACAGAGTGCCAGATGAACTATGGATGGAGGTTCATGACATTGTACAGGGGACAGGGAGCAAGAGCGTCCCCAAGAAAAAGAAATGCAAAAAAGCAAAATGGCTGTCTGAGGAGGCCTTACAAACAGCTGTGAATAGAAGAGAGGCAAAAAGCAAAGGAGAAAAGGAAAAATAGACCCATTTTAATGCAGCGTTCCAAGAATAGCAAGGAGAGATAAGAAAGCCTTCCCCAGTGATCAATGCAAAGAAATAGAGGAAAACAATAGAATGTGAAAGACTAGAAGTCTCTTCAAGAAAATTAGAGATACCAAGGGAATATTTCATGCAAAGATGGGCTCGATAAAGAAATAGTATGGACCTAACAGAAGCAGAACACATTAAGAAGAGGTGGCAAGAATACACAGAAGACCTGTACAAAAAATATCTTCACAACCCAGATAATCACGATGGTGTGATTACTCACCTAGAGCCAGACATCTTGAATTCGAAGTCAAGTGGGCCTTAGAAAGCATCACTACAAACAAAGCTAGTGGAGGTGATGGAATTCCAGCTGAGCTATTTCAAATCCTGAAAGATGATGCTATGAAAGTGTTGCACTCAATATGCCAGCACATTTGGAAAACTCAGCAGTGGCCACAGGACTGGAAAAGGTCAGTTTTCATTCCAATCCCAAAGAAAGGCATTGACAAGGAATGCTCAAACTACCAAATAATTTCACACATCTCACATGCTAGTAAAATAACGCTCAAAATTCTCCAAGCATGGTTTCATCAATACATAAACCATGAACTTCCAGATATTCAATCTGGATTTAGAAAAGGCAGAGGAACGAGAGATCAAATTGCCAACAACCGTTGGATCATCGAAAAACCAAGAGAGTTACAGAAAAACATCTATTTCTGCTTTATTGACTATGTTAATACCTTTGACTGTGTGGATCACAATAAACTGTGGAAAATGCTTCAAGAGATGGGAATACCAGACCTCCTGACCTGCCTCCTGAGAAATCTGTATGCAGGTCAGGAAGCAACAGTTAGAACTGGACATGGAACAACAGACTGGTTCCAAATTGGGGAAGGAGTACGTCAAGACTGTATATTGTCACCTTGCTTATTTAACTTATATGCAGAGTACATCATGAGATATGCTGGACTGGATGAAGCATAAACTAGAATCAAGATTTCTGGGAGAAATAGAAGTAACCTCAGATTTGCAGGTGACACCACCCTTATGGCAGAAAGCATAAAAGAACGAAAGAGCCTCTTGAAGGTGAAAGAGGAGAATGAAAATGTTGGCTTAAAGTTCAACATTCAGAAAACTAAGATCATGGCATCTGGCCCCATCACTTCATGGCAAATAGATGGGAAACAGTGGAAACAGTGGCTGGCTTTGTTTTGTTTTTAGGGGGGGGGGTCCAAGATCACTGCATATGGTGACTGCAGCCATGATATTAAAAGACTCTTCCTCCTTGAAAGTTGTGACCAACCTAGACAGTAGGTCGCAGCTACCCTGCATCCAAGGTCAGGGGCGGCGGCCGGGAGGAGCAACCCCACATCCAAGGAGTATTGGCTGCGTGGGTGCAGGAGGGCCTATAGGATCTATCCCACCTTGAAGGTCAGGAAGGGCGGTGGTGAGGAGATACCCTTCGTCCAAGGTAAGGAGCAGCGGCTGTGCTTTGCTGGAGCAGCTGTGAAGAGATACCCCACGCCCAAGGTAAGAGAAACCCAAGTAAGATGGTAGGTATTGCAAGAGGGTATCAGAGGGCAGACACACTGAAACCATACTCACAGAAAACTAATCTAATCACACTAGGACCACAGCCTTGTCTAACTCAATGAAACCAAGCCATGCCTGCAGGGTAACCCAAGACGGGCGGGTTATGGTGGATAGGTCTGACAGAATGTGGTCCACTGGAGAAGGGAATGGCAAACCACTTCAGTATTCTTGCTTTGAGAACCCCATGAGCAGTATGAAAAGGCAAAATGATAGGATACTGAAAGAGGAACTCCCCAGCTCAGTAGGTGCCCAATATGTTACTGGAGATCACTGGAGAAATAACTCCAGAAAGAATGAAGTGATGGGGACAAATCAAGAACAAGACCCAGTTCTGGATGTGACTGGTGATAGAAGCAAGGTCTGATGCTGTACAGAGCAATATTGCATAGGAACCTGGAATGTCAGGTCCATGAATCAAGGCAAATTGGAAGTGATCAAACAAGAGATGGCAAGAGTGAACGTTGACATTCTAGGAATCAGAAAACTAAAATGGACTGGAATGGGTGAATTTAACTCAGATGACCATTATATCTACTACTGTGGGCAGGAATCCCTCAGAAGAAATGGAGTAGCCATCATGGTCAACAAAAGAGTCCAAAATGCAGTACTTGGATGCAGTCTCAAAAATGACAGAATGATCTCTGTTCATTTTCATGCAAACCATTCAATATCACAGTAATCCAAGTCTATGTTCCAACCAGTAATGCTGAAGAAGCTGAAGTTGAATGGTTCTATGAAGACCTACAAGACCTTGTAGAACTAACACCCCCCAAAAATATCCTTTTCATTACAAGGGACTGGATTGCAAAAGTAGGAAGTGAAGAAACACCTGGACTAACAGGCAAATTTGGCCTTGGGATACAGAATGAAGCAGGGCAAAGACTAATAGAGTTTNCCTGACCTGCCTCTTGAGAAATCTGTATGCAGGTCAGGAAGCAACAGTTAGAACTGGACATGGAACAACAGACTGGTTTCAAATAGGAAAAGGAGAATGTCAAGGCTGTATACGGTCACCCTGCTTAAGTAACTTATATGCAGAGTACATCATGAGAAACGTTGGACTGGAAGAAACACAAGCTGGAATCAAGATTGATGGGAGAAATATCAATAACCTCAATATTGAGATGACACCACCCTTATGGCAGAAAGTGAAGAGGAACTAAAAAGCCTCTTGATGAAAGTGAAAGAGGAGAGTGAAAAAGTTGGCTTAAAGCTCAACATTCAGAAAACGAAGATCATGGCATCCAGTCCTATCAGTTCATGGGAAATAGATGGGAAATAGTGGAAACAATGTTAGACTTTATTTTGGGGGGCTCCAAAATCACTGCAGATGGTGACTGCAGCCATGAAATTAAAAGACGCTTACTTCTTGTAAGAAAAGTTATGACCAACCTAGATAGCATATTCAAAAGCAGAGACATTACTTTGCCGACTAAGGTCCATTTAGTCAAGGCTATGGTTTTTCCTGTGTTCATGCATGGATGTGAGAGTTGGACTGTGAAGAAGGCTGAGCACCAAAGAATTGATGCTTTTGAACTGTGGTATTGGAGAAGACTCTTGAGAGTCCCTTGGACTTCAAGGAGATCCAACCAATCCATTCTGAAGGAGATTAGCCCTGGGATTTCTTTGGAAGGAATGATGCTAAAGCTGAAACTCCAGTACTTTGGCCACTCATGTGAAGAGTTGACTCATTGGAAGAGACTCTGATGCTGGGAGGGCTTGGGGGCAGGAGGAGAAGGGGATGACAGAGGATGAGATGGCTGGATGGCATCACTGACTCGATGGATGTGAGTCTGAGTGAACTCCGGGAGATGGTGTTGGACAGGGAAGGCTGGCATGCTGCGATTCATGGGGTCGCAAAGAACTCGATACAACTGAGCGACTGAACTGAACTGAGACAGCATATTAAGAAGCAGAGACATTACTTTGCCAACAAATGTCCATCTGGCCAAAGCTATGGTTTTTCCAGTAGTCATATATAGATGTGAGAGTTGGACTATAAAGAGCTGAGCACCAAAGAATTGGTGCTTTTGATCTGTGTTGCTGGAGAAGTCTCTTGATAGTCCCTTGGATGGCAGGGAGATTCAACCAGTCCATCCTAAAGGAGATCAGTCCTGGGTGTTCATTGGAACAACTGATGTTTTAGCGAAACTCCAATCCTTTGGCCACCTGATGTGAAGAGCTGACTTATTTGAAAAGATCCTGATGCTGAGAAAGATAGAGGGCAGGAGGAGAAGAGGATGACAGAGGATGAGATGATTGGATGACATCATTGACTCAATGGACATGAGTTTGGGTAAACTCCAGGAGTTGGTGATGGACAGGGAGGCCTGGTGTGCTGCAGTCCATGGGCTGGCAAAGAGTTGGACACGACTGAGTGACTGCACTGAACTGAATTGATGTGTTATTATACTGTATTGATTTTTTCTTTCTGACATACTTCATTTGGTATACTAGGCTTCAATTTCATCCACCTCAGTAGAACTGATTCAAATGTGTTCTTTTTAATAGCTGAGTAATTTTCCATTGTGTATGTGTACCACAGCTTTCTTATCCATTTGTCTGCCAGTGGACATCTAGGTTGCTTCCATGTCCTATCTATTGTTAACAGTGCTGTGATGAACATTGGTATACACGTCTCTTTCAATTCTGGTTTCCTCTGTGTGTACACCCAGAAGTGGGATTCCTGGGTCATATGGCATTTCTATTTCATTTTTTAAAGAAATCTCCACACTGTTCTCCATAGTGACTGTACTAGTTTGCATTCCCACCAACAGTGTATGAGGGTTCCCTTTTCTCCACACTATCTCCAGCATTTATTGTTTGTGGACTTTTTGATAGCAGCCATTCTGACCAGCATGTGATTGTACTTCATTGTGGTTTTGATTTGCATTTCTCTGACAATGAGTGGTATTGAGCATCTTTTCATGTGTTTGTTAGCCATCTTTATGTCTCCTTTGGAAAAATGTCTGTTTAGTTCTTTGGCCCATCTTTTGATCAGATCATTTATTTTTCTGGTATAGAGTTGCATGAGCTGCTTGTATATTTTTGAGATTAATTCTTTGTCAGTTGGTGCATTTGTTATTATTTTCTCTCATTCTGAAGGCTGTCTTTTCACCTTGCTTACAGTTTCCTTCATTGTGCAAAAGATTTTAAATTTAATTAGGTCCCATTTGTTTATTTTTGCTTTTATTTGCATTACTTTGGGAAGTGGGTCATAGAGTATCTTGCTGTGATTTATGTCATAGACTGTTCTGCCTATGCTTTCCTCTAGGAGTTATATAGTTTCTGGTCTTACATTTAGATCTTTAATCCATTTTGAGTTTATTGTTGTGTGTGGTGTAAGAAAGTGTTCTAGTTTCATTCTTTTACAGGTGGGTGACTAGTTTTCCCAGCACCACTTGTTAAAGAGATTGTCTTTTATCCATTGTATATTTTTGCTTCCTTTGTTAAAGATAACGTGTCCATAGGTGTGTGGATTTATGTCTGGGCTTTCTATTTTGTTCCATTGATGTATATTTTTGTCTTTGTACCAGTACCATACTGTCTTGATGACTATAGCTTTGTAGTATAGTCTGTAGAAGTCAGACAGTTTGATTTCTCCAGTTCCATTCTTCTTTCTCAAGATTGCTTTGGCTGTTCAAGGTTTTTTGTATTTTCATACAAACTGTGAAATTATTTGTTCTAGTTTTGTGAAAAATACCATTGGTAGCATGATAGGGATTGCATTGAATCTATAGATTGCTTTGGATACTATACTCATTTTCACTACGCTGATTCTTCTGATCCATAAACATGGTATATTTCTCCATCTATGTATGTCACCTTTGATTTCTTTCTTCGCTGTTATATAGTTTTCTACATATACGTCTTTTGTTTCTTTCTTCAGATTTATTCCTACCCAAAATAAAGTATTCTAGAGAATAAAAATTATTTTATTCTTTTTATTGCAATGGCAAATGGGATTGTTTCTTTAATATTTCTCTTTCTGTTTTCTATTTGTTAGTGTATAGGAATGCAAGAGATTTCTATGTATTAATTTTATATCCTGCAATTTTACTATATTCATTGATTAGCTCTTGTAATTTTCTGGTGGTGTTTTTAGGGTTTTCTATGTAGAGGATCATGCCATCTGCAAACAGTGAGAGTTTTACTTCTTTTCCAATCTGATTTCCTTTTATTTCTTTGCCTTCTTTGATTGCTGTGACTAAAATTTCCAAAACTATGCTGAATGGTACTGGTGAGAGTGGGCACCCTTGTCTTGTTCCTGACTCTACGGGAAATGCTTTCAATTTTTCACCATTGAGGATAATGTTTGCTTTAGGTTTATCATATATGGCATTTATTATGTTGAGGTATTTGATTCTGTGCCTGCTTTCTGGAGAGTTTTATCATAAATGGGTGTGGAATTTTGTCACAGGCTTTCTCTTCATCTATTGATATAATCATATGGTTTTTATCTTTCAATTTGTTAATGTGGTGTATCACATTGATTGATTTGTGAATACTGAAGAATCCTTACATCCCACTTGGTCATGATGTATGATCTTTTTAATATGTTGTTGGATTCTGTTTGCTAGAATTTTGTTTAGGATTTTTGCATTTTTGTTCATCAGTGGTATTAGGGTGATGGCGGCCTCATCGAATGAGTTTGGGAGTTTGCCTTCTTCTGCAATGGCAGGTGGGTTATTTACCAATATCACCACCTGGGAAGACTGTAATGAAGTATAAGAATGACTTAAATTTGATACAATGGTTTTATACAATTGACGCTTGTCAATTAAGATGACTCTTGTCAATTAAGATGATTCTTGTCAATCTTGTCATTAAGATGACAAATCATGTTTCCTGGTTTGTTTTCCATACAAATTGTATCTTCAATTTTTTGCTTGTCAGTTTATTTTTAAATCTAGTTTCAGAACTCCATATTTATCCATATTACCTTTCTTTTTAGACTTATTCCATAGTCAGACTCTATATGCTTATTTTTATCCTCTCCAAATTGTTTGTTGCTCTTCATAAACTATATCTTCTAGATGATTAAGAATAGGCACTTCTTGATATGATCAGGAATCATTTATATACTTAATGTAAATACATTATTTCATAATATTTTGGAGGCAGTAGTCCACCAGTTAGGAATTCTTCTAACTTTATTCCAAGTTTAAATTTCTCTTTTAATATCCACATGATATTTCAATAAACATTGGTAAAATTCTTGATAAAATCCAAATTAAAATTACAGACACCAAGCCCACAGATGGAGTTGGAAATCCTAATAGGTATATAATCTGGACTCTATGGGTTTAGAGAAAACAGAAATCCAGTGACTACATGCACTATCCACCTTCCATAGACTTCTGCTGTTGCTGTTGTAGTTGCTTAGTCATGTCCAATTCTTTGCAACCCCATGGACAGCAGCACGCCAGACTCCTCTGTCCTCCACTGTCTCCCAGAGTTTTCTCAAATTCGTGTACATTGAATCGGTGATGCCATCGTCCATCTCCTCCTCTGTTACCTGCTTCTTCTCCTGCCCTCAGTCTTTCCCAGCATCAGGGTCTTTTCCAGTGAGTCAGCTCTCTGTGTCAGGTGTCCATAGTAGTGGAGCTTCAGCTTTATCAACAGTCCTTCCAAAGAATACTCAGGGTTGATTTCCTTTAGGATTTGGGCCTCTGTGCTCCTTATTGACTTATGCCTACACCTTCATACAATTATGTTTCTGATTTGAGCCCTCAAAATATTTGAGTTTGAGACCCCTGTATTATTCCCTACATCTACCAGCTTTTACCCATAACATATCCACAATAGCCAGGTTATGATCTGGCTTGTAAGGTTTGCCAATTACCCTCATTTTAAGTGTACACAGAACACTGTTAGAAAATTAATTCTTGACTGTTTCCCTGGTTAAATATCAATTACATGTATACTTCATTAAGTATTATTAACTGTGCATCTAATGTCTCTATCTTCTTGAAAGGTATGGCTCTATTTTTTCATTTGTAATCTTCACATGATGATGAACATATTGTGGTTTGTGGTAGTAACTTCTCATGTAAAAATTTTCCAATTCTTTGGGATTTAGCTTCTCAAAACAAGAAAACTTAAACTTCATTTAGAACGTGTAGGAGAAAACCTAAAATCCTATACCCATCTTGGGATTCAATTCCATCTGAATAGCATTTCCTTGCTGCTGCTGCTAAGTTGCTTCAGTCGTGTCTGACTCTGTGCGACCCCAGGGACGGCAGCCCACTAGGCTCCCCTGTGCCTGGGATCCTCCAGGCAAGAACACTGGAGTGGGTTGCCATTTCCTTCTCCAATGCATGAAAGTGAAAAGTGAAAGTGAAGTTGCTCAGTCATGTTCGACTCTTCACTATCCCATGGACTGCAGCCCACCAGGTTCCTCCATCCATGGGATTTTCCAGGCAAGAGTACTGGAGTGTGGTGCCATTGCCTTTTCCGTAGCATTTCCTTAGTATGTTCTTATTCCTGAGAAAGAAAAAGGTACATATCAGGAGATGAAAAGTGGTACTTTGGTTATTATTAATCATTAGTTCCCACTGGCCCAGATAGCTTTAGAATCCTTTGCTTCACAAAATTTTAGACAAGTTTCCTCCTGACAAAAGACCCCTGACTTCCCTTTTCTTAGAGCTTTTACTTTAGAAAACTTGGAACTGTAAATTTTCTCTCTCCCTTTGAGATGTAAATCTTCAAGCCTGCTGGCATGTTTTGCAACACAGGAATGTCTTTCTCAAGGACCTCGGAGCCATTCCTTTGAAATGTAATCATCAAGAAAGATAGTACCCCTGTCTCCCAAGCTCCAAAGCAGGAACCTAACTTCAAAAAGCACTAATTAGCAAATACATATGGCTTATTCACTGTGACAAAATTCCCTGCTAACATGGGTTAATATTTTTCCACTTGTTCAACCTAGCATAAAACACACTATGTCTTTTGTTTCAGGAGAGTCAAATTGAATTCCTTTCCCCTACTGCAACAGTCTTGAATAATATCTTCCTTGCCTATTTGACTTGTCTGGTGCAATTTTTCTTTGACAGCATTAATAATTAACCCAGCTACAATTACCTAAAAATAAAAAGTTAAAGTGTTTATTTTTTCAAGGGTAGTAACATTGTGTATTGTTTTTCAGTCTGTACTTCTATTCTCTTCACTATAAAACCAAAGGAAAGGTCCTGGCATTGCCCCTGATCAGAGAGTTTGCTCATTTGTTTGAGATTAAGTGTGTTAGTCACTCACTCATGTCTGACTCTGCGACCTCATGGGCGGTGGTGCGAAAGGCTCCTCTGTCCATGGAATTCTACAAGGAAGCATACTGGAGTGGGTTGCCAGTAGCAAAAGGCAAAGAAGCTAAGGGCTTCCCTGGTGGCTTAGATGGTAATGAATCCACTTGCAATGCGGGAGATATGGGTTCAATCACTGGGTTGGGAAGATCTCTTGGAGGAGGGCATGGCAACACACTCCAGTGTTCTTGCGTGGAGAATCCCCATGGACAGAGGAGCCTGGAGGGCTACAGTCCAGGGGGTGGCAAACAGTTGGATATGAATGAGTAACTAAGCACAGCACAGCCAACCTAAGTATTCAACTCGAAAATTCATGCATTTCACCATTAGGCGAATCTGCCTTGTTTTAAAAAGTATTTAATATTGCATATTATTCTTCAAATCAGCCTTCCTTATTAAAATAATGATATTTCCCTTTTAGTTTTGTTGTCTTTTTCTCCAGTACTTTGGCCACCTGATATGAAGAGCTGACTCATTAGAAAATACCCTAATGCTGGGAAAGATCTTCTTTCCCAGGAGGAGAAGGGGATGAAGGAGAAGGGGATGACAGAGGGCGAGATGGTTGGATGGCATCACTCCTTTAGTGGACATGAGTTTGAGCAAGCTCCAGGAGATAGTGAAGGACAGGGAAGCCTGGCGTTCTGCAGTCCATGGGGTTGCAGAGAGTCGGACACGACTGACTGACTGAACAACAACACCAAATACTACTTTTAAAATTATGTTTTTTTAAAAATCTGAACTCAATGGAGCTATCAGTTATTCTTCAACTACTTTCATTCCAATAGTTTGATATTCCTCTGAGCGTCTCAGTACTATCTGTATTCTCAACTTTTATATTCTATCTCTCTCAGGTTTGAAATATATTTATTACATTCACTCTTGGAGTTATCACTAACTTGAAAATGACATAGTCTCTTTTTCCAAAGGTTAAACAACATGTGTTCATTTTCTAAATAATGTAATGAGGCATGAAAGGT
The DNA here is from genome assembly GCA_006410935.1 of Redunca redunca. Taxonomy (NCBI): domain Eukaryota; kingdom Metazoa; phylum Chordata; class Mammalia; order Artiodactyla; family Bovidae; genus Redunca; species Redunca redunca. The sequence continues at coordinate 143,390 of SJYQ01004293.1, forward strand.
AAATTGCAGTAGCAATAGCAGCAAGATCAGATTGCTGATAGGAGAAGTGTTTAGAGGTGTTATTGATGACACTGTCTGTAGACTTTATTCTTTATTGGAGATGACAAAGAGAATAGACTCGCAGCAATCCACTAGACCATCACAGACGTCCGTAGTGTATAACTTGAACATCACCCACCCTTGGGCATTCAAAGAACATTAGATTGCTGTTTTTTGCTTCATTACCTTGTGGAATCTTTCTGTTTTTAGTAACAATGGTTCTTTTCAAAATGTATCTTAATTTCAAATATGATATTATTTTATGAATTAAATTATAATTGATATTTTGATTTGTGTGCTATCACTTAAAATGACTTATATGATGTTGTTTGTTATGTGAATTTATTTGAAAAAAGTTTGGCTATTTCTCCATATTCTTCAAAAACATTTATCAACTGGAATATGAATAATTTATATATTAATTGGACTTGTGATTTACAGATAAATATTTTTATAACTTTTGGCAAATACCAGTCAGTTAGAAAAAACACAGAACTATATACACACACACATGCACACGCACACACACACTTTACTGTATACAACCCAAGAGCTACCTGTCTGTCACTACCAGAAAGACAAGCTGACTTTGTTAATATATACTGACCCATGTTAAATCTTTTGTTGCCTTTCAGGAAATCTTAGCAAAAAAAATAATTTACAAAGTCAAAAATGTGAAAAATCAAATGAATTTTATGTTACTACAACTGTAAGTTAAAATCNAGTCAAAAATGTGAAAAATCAAATGAATTTTATGTTACTACAACTGTAAGTTAAAATCTAATTTGTAAGGGGAGCATGAAGTTTCATCTGAAGACAGGAAACTTCCTTCTCTCTGAAAATGCAAGATACGTTTTCTTCTGTGGGATTTAATAAGCTGATATGAATCAGTATCTTAGCATTCAGCTCAGAAGTGGAAAGCAAAATTATCTTTCTGGCCAAAATGGTGACACATAATTACTCATTCTCCAAAGAAATCATTAGCACTACAGCACTTTCAAATGCACATTTGCCTAGACATGATATCTATCTTGAAGAGTATTATTTAATGCAGAATATTCTGTCACCCTGTGGAATTTAACTGAATATGCAACTAACCAGAAGCCAAACTCTGAGTAGATGGTCAGTACATTTATTATACTTATGACAATGTCATGTATAATATGAGATATGGAAGATCACTGGATATAAAATACAATAATCCAGGCCAATTTAATTTTTTTAATTTGAAATGCCAATTGCATGTCTTTTACCTTTTTTACCCATTGACTTGGCTTATAATATAGGCAATATATTCTTCAGGAACAAAGAAAACTCATCATTGACCTAAATTTAAAATATGTGAAGAAAAAGATATGTAGATATGAACAAGTCAAGGTCCATAAGGATGATATTTTGAATTCTATACTAACCAAAGTTACAAACTGTTCTACAATTAAGAGTAAGAAAAATTCATCATTTGGTGACCTACATTAATATTCTGCAATTTGCCTGCTTGTTTTAGCCATCTCTGCTTGATTCCCAACTGGATTCAAGGTATTTTAATAGATGTTTCAGAACATAGGCTATGAGTGCATTCTTTGAAATACCATCTCATTATGAAACTAGTTGCAGAAGGCAATGGCAGCCCACTCCAGTACTCTTGCCTGGAAAATCCCATAGACAGAGGAGCTTGGTAGGCTACTCTCCATGGGGGTCGCAAAGAGTAGGACACTTGCACTAGTGGTATTTTTCATTTAACATTAATAAAGCAGAAATCCACTATGATGAGGAATCTTGATTATTCAAGCTGTAGTGAGCTGTAATAATCTATCATTATGGGTTTGTTTTTTTTCCGTTCTGTGGACATAGGTCACAAATTTCTGATTAATTCAATGTTAAAACTTATCCCAAATATATTTATTAGTATTTCAACGTAAGAAATCTAGCTTTTTCCACAGATATTTTAGTTCTCACTAATGTGTAGGTGCATGAAGTATGAAAGAAAGCTTATTAAAAATCTCTAGTTAGACAAATGCACCATTAAAAAAAGAAAACTTGGAAGTTAGTTAAATCACTACATCATTTGAGAAATGAGTAAGATGAAGTAAGCAAAGGCATTTTTTTTTAGAGTAAGCAACTTAGACTTAATTTGAGAAGCATTTAGTATCTTACTCCAAGGTTCATGTTATTAATTGGTATTGGAATTAATTGTCAGTGTTGCATGAGTTTTGTGTGTGTGAGTGCATGCATGCACACCTAGTTGTGTGAGACTCCATAGACTATAACCAGACTCCTTTGTCCATGGAATTTTCCAGGCAAGAATACTGGAGTGGGTTGCCATTTCCTTCACCATTTTTCTTTGTATGTGTGTGTGTATGCTAATGTGTTCTCTCGTTAACCTGTGTATAACTGCCTCACATTAAGAGAATTATCTCATCAACTGGGAAAAGCCTAATATCCACAGGTTTTTGAAGAATCCAAAGGATTACCATTGCAGTTTACTGGCAGAAATTCCACAAATGTTCATTCCTGCATGATAAAATAATATTTTGTTAGAGCTGGTGATTGGAGTGGGAAATAAACTGGTGGTGGAAAACATGCAAACCTTGATGCAGGACCATTTACAGAACATACTTTAGAGGAACAATTCATTCAGTCTATTGAAATGAGCTCAAAATTCATAGGTCAAGTAAGTATCATGAAAGCATTTATAAAGGAAACTTTTAAACTCTGATTCTTAGTCAAGTTGAGTTGAAATTACAATAATGATAATGACTACAGAGTAAATAATTTAAATAAAGGTCCCTTATATCCCTAAAAGTGAAACATCCCCAGAACTTATTTAGAAGCATTTTGTCTTCCATTCAGTCATTCGTTAGGTTTTATTCATTGTTTAAAATGTACTGACATTGTACTAAGCCTGCTAATTGTTTTCATTAATTATAATTTCTACAACACCCCTATGAGGCATCGATTGATAGGAAGCCCATTTTAAGGTGCACAATTGGCACACAGAAAAATAACTTGTCAAAGAAACAGCTAGGAAGTGATGGAATCAGAATACAGACCTCTTCAGTTTCATTCCAGAATATACTCTTAACTGACCTGCTAAGTTGTAGCTGAACATTCAGCAATTAATTGTATTCCTATGTTTGGAAGAAACACTTCCTTCTTTCATTGAACTATAAACTACCTAGAATGTTAAACCATATATTAAAACAGGCATATAAAAAGAGTATTTTATAAAATGATTTCTGCCTGAAGATACATATGCAAGCATTAAAAAGTAAAAATATTTTTTTAGGTTTAAATAATGGGTACAATTTTAATAGAAGGAACTAACAAAGAAGGGAAGGGTAGTGCACTGCAGTACTCTTGTCTGGTAAATCCCATGGACAAAGAGCTTGGCGGGCTATAGGCCATGGGGTCACAGAGTCAGATATGATTTAGTGACTGAGTACAAGCACTATTGACAAAGAGGATACTTCAGAACAGACAAAGTCAAGAGTATGGGAGAAAAAATATAGTATACTTGGGGAATAATAAGATGTTCTCTTTTCCCAAAGGGTAGAGAGTAGAGTATTTGGTGAGTACTGATAAAAGGCAAAAAGTAAAGGGGTTTGGGTTCAAATCTTGATCTTGAAAACACATTTTAGAAAGTGGGATGTGGATTTTTGGAGAATGAGAGGTATTTGTACTTTTGATGATAAGAGTAAGAAGCATAATTTCAATGGGTGATTTGCAAATATTGTTCAGTAGGACGTGCTGTGTGTGCTAAGTTGTTTCAGTCGTGTCTGACTCTGTGCAACCCTGTGAATTGTAGCCCACCAGGCTCCTCTGTCCATGGGATTCTCCAGACAAGGATACTGGAGTGGATTGCCATTCCCTTCTCCAGGGGATCTTCCCAGCCCAGGGAGTGAACCAGTGTGTCTTATATTTGACCTGCATTGGCAGGCAGGTTCTTTACCACTAGCACCACCTGGGAAGCTCATTCAGTAGGATATTAAAGTATACTCATCATGTAGAAGAGAGATTAGTTGAGAAAATAGATATTTCAGAACTAAATTCTCTATTGTATAATTTTAAAATATGCAAATAATTATGAAATTAAAGGTCAGGGTTTTGAAAGTAGAAATTTGTATGGAACTTGCCATTTAAAAAAATCTTATAGCCTTTGAGTAAAGTAGAATAAACATTAGGGAATGCATATTAACAACAAATTTACCAGAAAATTTAGTAATTTTTATAAATATCTTGTATTTCTAGTAGATTTTCATGCTTCATGGAAAAAACATTAACAATGCTATTCCTCTGAATATATAATGATTTAGTCATTAATGAAGAGGTTTTTTTGATATGATTAAGGTATTGCATTCAAAGCATTTTTTCATCTCTATAAAATATTTTTAGATAATTAATAATAATCTGAGCAATTGAGAAATGCTGGACGGGAAGAAACACAAGCTGGAATCAAGATTGCTGGGAGAAATATCAATAACCTCAGATATGCAGATGACACCACCCTTATGGCAGAAAGTGAAGAGGAACTAAAAAGCCTCTTGA
>SJYQ01004293.1:148018-178443 GCA_006410935.1 Redunca redunca
GCTATGGTTTTTCCAGTGGTCATGTATGGATGTGAGAGTTGGACTGTGAAGAAGGCTGAGCACTGAAGAATTGATGCTGTTGAACTGTGGTGTTGGAGAAGACTCTTGAGAGTCCCTTGGACTGCAAGGAGCTCCAACCAATCCATTCTGAAGGAGATCACCCCTGGGGTTTCTTTGGAAGGACTGATGCTAAAGTTGAAACTCTAGTACTTTGGCCACCTCATGCGAAGAGTTGACTCATTGGAAAAGACTTTGATGCTGGGAGGGATTGGGGGCAGGAGGAGAAGGGGATGACAGAGGATGAGATGGCTGGATGGCATCACTGACTCAATGGACGTGAGTCTGAGTGAACTCCGGGAGTTGGTGATGGACAGGGAGGCCTGGTGTGCTGCAATTCATGGGGTCGCAAAGAGTCAGACACAACTGAGCCACTGAACTGAACTGAACTGAACTGAACTCTAGAGCAAATGCTCCATTATGTTGTATACGTTTTATTTCTTAGAATTAAATTTAAATTCTTTTAAATACAGATGTCTGTAAAGCACACAGAAGAAATTCATAGCTTCTTTTTAATTGTTTTCATTCTTGAAATTATTTATTTCTTAGGATTCAAAGTTCTGTGAGTTTTGTAATTTCCCCCAATGCCTAGCATTAGGTAGCTGAGATGGTCATTGCAAACCACCATGTAAGAATACAGTAAGTACTCTACACATGAATGAGTCCCAAACTGAGAGCAAATTTTAAGTCCAACAAAGTTAGCCTAGGTCCCCAGCTAACATAACTAGCTGTATAGCACTGTACTGTAACAGGTTTATAATAGTTTTCACACAAACGATACATTAAAAAACACAAAAAATAAAGAAAATAGTTTTAATCTTACAGTGCAGTACATTGAAAAGTACAGTACAGTACCTTCAAAATGTACAACAGCTGGCATCCAGGGGCTGGCGCTGAGTGAACAGGCAAGAAGCGTTACTGACTGGAGGAGGGAGAGGAGGCAGGAGATGGCAGAGCTGAAGGATCGTCAGCAGCAGGAGGCAGAGGGCAAGCTGCAGCGTCACTCACGCCTGACGCTGATGGCGCAGGTTCTGGTCCTTGCTGGATTCGATTCTACCTACTCTCTGGAGGAAAGGATTCAGAGATGTCTGGGTAGCAGCTCTTTTTCTCCTCGTAGATGACACGGTAGCACTGGATGAACAGCTGAACAGCTGCCGGGACCTTCTTGTCCTGTTCTATGTTTGGGTCCTGTGACTCAAAAACTAACAGTGCCTCCTCATAAAGAAAACCCCCTTGCCATTTCCTGTGTCATGAATCCCTTCAGTTCTCCAGTTGAAGAACTTGACTCTTCTGGATTCTCTTGGTCCTTTCCCTGGATCTCCGACTCCATCAGGTCTTCATTAATTCGCTCCTTGTGTTGCATAGCAAGGAGTTCAGTGAAGTCATCCTGCAGATCCAGCTCCAGCACCTTACTGAGGGTAACTAAGTTGCTGAAGACCCCTTTGTACTCCTCATCCACCTTCTGAAATCCACCAACATCACGAACAAACTGTGGGCAAAGGTCCTTCCAAACCCCATTCATAACAATGGCTGTAACCTCATGCCAAGGAAAGTCAATGTATTTTATGACTTTGTAGGCATTTTAGTCCTTCCAAAATTGTCACAAGATTATTCCTGATTCATCACTTGCCCTTACTGCCTGACAAAAGTGTGACAGAAATAATATCTCTTGAAAGTTGCTGGCCCATAGGTTGGATGAGTGACATAGTACTCTGTGGCACATAGTATTCTGTGGCAGATGAAAGTCATAAGTGGGGGTAGCCTGGAACACTGTCAAACATCAAAAGAATGTCGAATGAGACATCTTTCTCCAAGAAATATTTCTCTACCTCTGGGATAAAGTGGTGGGGGAAAAAAACCTGAAAAATGGCCTGTGTAATCCAGGTTTTGGGTTTACTCTTCGACACAACAGGAAGACAGCCCTTGGGTGTGTTTCTAAGGGCTCTTGGCTGCTTTGAATGAAACTAACAGAGGCTTCAGCTTTCTATCACGGGAAACATTGTTACCAAGCAACAAAGTTATCCTATCCTTTGCTGCTTTATAGCCCAGCATCAACTTCTCCATACTGATGTAACTTCCATCTGGCATCCTCTTCCAATACTATCCTGTCTCATCTACCTTAAAGACCTATTCATGTTAATATGTCCTTAATCAACAATTTTTCAAAGCATTTCAGGAAATTTCTGGGTAGCTACTGTATCTGCACTCACTGCCTCACCACTGACTTTTATGTTGTGAAAGTTGGCTCTAGCTTTGAACCGATGAAACCAGCCATGGCTGGGATTAAAAGATATACCCTTGATTCTTTGCTGCGTTTCTTCTTCATGTCTTCATAAAAGCTTTTAGCTTTCTTTTGAATCAGTGAAGCAGGACGCTGATGCTGATACTGCATCCACACACTGAAATGTTTCTCCATCTCCTCCATCACTTTTCCAGGCTTCTTTAATATTATTTATTGTCAACATCATCAGCACAGCTGACTTCATCTGTTCCGTGATCTTGTCCTTGTTCCTTAGAATTGTGCTGATGGTTAAACAATTCATGTTATAAGAATGAGTGATGTCAACCATCTTTTCTCCTCTCCTTGCTCCACTGTCTCAATTATTTTCACTTTTGTTTCCATCATTATCAGCTTGGTGCTGCTTAGCAGACCAGCTATATCACTGTGGCTTTTATGCTTGCTTCCAGTCATCTAGGTTTGAAATAAAGACACTACTCTATTCTGTACAGTACTGTACAGTAATGTACACAAAAGCACCACCATTTGTAGGGGATGCATGCACATGATGATGTATACCAGACATGTGAACTGAGTTACATGGCTGGACATGTGAACGCATGTTTGCATCTTTGCAAGTTCAGAACTTGAAGGTTTTATGTAGGGGACTTATTGTATTCCCAATTTCACGAGAAGTAACTATGAGAGTTCTTGAAGTCCTATCACCAACTTCTAAAACCTGAAGTCCACAAAAATTGGGTTTCTCAAATATATTACCAGAGTTTCCCAAAATATAAGGTTGAACAAAGATTCTTGAAAAGATTTGTTCGGAGTTCCAGCATATGAATTTGCCCTATTGAATGCAATAGGCTGTTGTGTCTAATTCAGCTTCTCTATGTTAAGTTGTCTTTCCTCTTCAACCCACTATTCTGTACCCATTTTCACACTAGAACAGGTCTTTCTGTCCATTAGTCTCTAAAACAATTGTGAACACCTTGAAAAACTTCTAGAGGCTAAACATCATACTTGGACCTCAATAAATGGATGCTGAATGGATAAACGAGATGGTTCCTGGTTGAAAAACAAGTGCAGATGAGAAAAGCAGGATCGATAGTCTAGGAGTAATGTACTTTTCAATATCTGTTGATTTGACCAGGAACCACAGAAAAGCCAGAGACGACTTTATTAGCCAGTGAAGAAGTCTATTGCTGAAACAATATTTTCTCAGCCTTGTGCTGCTGCTTCATTGAGTTTTTCTATAAAATCTGTGTTCTGGATGCTTTGCCTCTGGCTTGAGTTCTGGATGCTTTGTCTCTGGTAACAAAGACAAGCCACAAATAGCTCCTCTGCCTTTTGGGCTTCCCTGATGGCTCAGCTGGCAAAGAATCCGCCTGCAAGGCAGGAGACCTGGGTGTGATCCCTGGGTTTGGAAGATCCCCTGGAGAGGGGAACGGCTACCCATTCCAATATTCTGGCTTGGAGAATTCCGTGGACTATACAGTCCATGTATAGTCCATGTACATCCATGTATAGTGTCGCAAAGAGTCGGACACGACTGAGAAGCTTTCACTTCACTGCACCTGCCTGCCCTTTCAGGTGCCAATTTCACCATCACTCATGACCAAGGACCCCACAATTCTCCAGGACCTCCATGCACTCGAAAGTCTCAGGGTTCCTTCTCAAACACTATTTCAGTTTCCCAAGGCAATAATATATTATAGGTTTTAAGATAGTGCTAGGAGATCACGTCAGGCTTGTTAACATAGGATATTTCTTGGAAAATTAAGCCACCACCTGCCCATGTGAAGTATGTGAGTAAAGGAAGACACGAAAATACATAAACCAGATTATTAATGCTGGGAGTCAATGAAACAAGAAGTAAACAATATTTGACCTAAAGATACAGGGATGTCATAATAGCACCTTTGACTTTTCACCTTATCCCACAAGGTCCCCAAAGCTAAGGATAGAATATAATAAGACTTTAGTTTCAAATTCTAATGCAGAGCCCTAGTCAGTGAAGAGTGACTACACAGGATTGCCTTTTGTCTTTGCTAGAAGCAGTGCACTGTTGCTCAGACACGTCCAACTCTTTTGTGACCCTAAGGATTGTAGCCCACCAGGCTCATCTGTCCATGGGATTTCCCAGGCAAGAATACTGGGATGGGTTGCCATTTCCTTCTCCAGGGGATTTTCCTGACCCAGGGATCAAAACCAGGTCTCCTGCATTGCAAGCAGATTCTTTACCATCAGAGCCACTTTGCTAGTGGCAGGGGCACCTTTTAACCAGGCAGCTCTTTATATGGCCCGAAGCAGAGCTGATTTCATCTTAGATCTTAGTTAGGCATTTCCAGGATTGTAACATGAGATTTTTGTGCATAGCTTAAAAGAATCTCAAAGAAGAAACTAATGACTGTTTTTCCTCCTCTAGACTGAATTCCTCTCTTTGATTGCCTTAGCCACAGGGAAAATTTGAGAGAACAGTTATAATAGCTCTTTGCTCAGGCTTACTGGATACAGTGAAAGTTCTGTCCACATTTGCTCCTGAGTATAAAATATGATTCTATAGCCTTTAATGTACTTCACCTAGAACATTAAGATAATATTATGCAGATTGTAAAACAATTAAAGTGTAAGTGTCAATTTAAAAAAATGCACAATGTGAGAGTTGCAGGTTAAGTTTTATTGGGGGCAAAATGAGGACTGCGTCACAGGAGACAGAAACCCAGATAGCTTTGAAACTGCTTCAAAGCGGCAGGGGGGATGGTCAGTATACATGTGATTTTGGTGAAGGGGGAGTAAATACAATTAAGAACATATTTTTCCAGAAGGTTTCTATTAGTCTCATGAAGCTTTTGCTAGTCATGAGTAACAGTTAACTGTTACCATAAAGGATTTTAGTGTTTTTCTAGATATAAGGTGATACAAGAATTGGGCTCATAAACTCGTCTCCTAAAAATATTCAGCTTTCTGAAGACCTGTCTTGCCAGTTTCCCCCTGGGCACAGAGTGCCTAAATTTCTGCTCTCCACCCTGAGCTCCGTTCAGGGGATGTTGAAGGTCAGCAGCTGCAGGAGCACTGGTTTAATCCTTGTAGAGGTAGGTGGCAAGTGTCCATGGCTAGTGCCAATGTGTAGTTGACAAAAGTCAGGTTACAACAGGACAGGCTCTTGAAGATAAAGACTCTTTTAGAATAAGAAATCCATGGAAACCTAACAATATATTATGGTTAGTCTGTAGAACAAGTCAGAAGGAGAATGCACATTATGCCAAAATGGATGTTTAACAATAAAGGAAAAATAACAAAGCTCAAAATGTTTACCTTACAAGACACTGAAACACAATCTATGGAAATTGTGTTGGTTTGATGGCTGAAGAATTTTGAAGATGTGTATTTTACTTCTGCATAGGTTTACCTTACGCCAAAGTCATGCCTCTTGATTATTATAGCTCTAGTCAGGAAGATCCCCTGGAGAAGTAAATAGCAACCCACTCCAGTATTCTCGCCAGGAAAATCCCATGGACAGAGGAGCCTGGGGAACTACAGTCCATAGGGTCACAAAGTGACACAATGGAGCAGCTGAGTATACACGCACACAGCAAGCCTGGAATTCGATACATTGAGTCTTTGGTTTTCATCTTTCTCCAAATCGTTTCTACAAAGTCATTTGCATAGACATTTATGAAGTTTATGGACAATGTCAAGACTACAGAAGATGGGTGAGGATGCTTTCCTCTATGGGAGCAGTGAAGACCCATTAATGCTCCTGAAAATATTGTTCTTTAGTGCCTGGTTCATCACAAAATCAAATGCATTGATAAATAGTCATGCTTACCATGAGGATACTGCTAACATGTTTTCTCAACTGAGAAAAGATGTAGTTTAATTTTCAACATGTAGTTTAATTTTTGGTTTCTATTTCCAAAATAGCAACATACAGCAGCAATGAGAACATGATGCAATTTAAAAAACATGACATTAGGAAATGGATGAAAACTCAAATGGCAATTCCCAAGATGTTGCCTTGCCTTATTTGATTTTCTACAGATGCCGTTTGTTCTCAGCAAAATGTACTGCCACCCAGCAATAATTGATGTACAAGTTTCTACTACTGAAGACATTTTTTTTCTGAGTCCTCACTGATTTTTGTAGATCAACAAAATGTTATAACCAAGGGCCTGTATCTTTTCCATTACTAGCATCTTTTTGCACCAGAAATCTTTTTATAAATAATGCTGAATAAATATTGGCAATAATTAAACATGAAAATATACTTAATCATAAAGGTAGCAGAATTTATATATTTTTATATATGAAGCATATCATCAGTTTCCATTTATTCATGACAATGGTGAATAGATAATTGGTGAACCTAAATACTGACAGTTCAGTTCAGTTCAGTTCAGTTGCTCAGTTGTGTCTGACTCCTTGCAACCCCGTGAATCGCAGCATGCCAGGCCTCCCTGTCCATCACCAACTGGCCATCACCAAATGGCTTTATATCTAAATAAACCAATTCTATTCCCTATAATTTTTCCCAAACTATTAAAAATATCAAACAATTGGGGCAAGTTGTCAATAAAAGTAAGTACTGGGTATATTGTCATTCATTGGAAGGACTGATGCTGAAGCTGAAACTCCAATACTTTGGGCACCTGATGCAAAGAACTGACTCATTGGAAAAGACCCTGATGCTGGGAAAGACTGAAGGCGGGAGGAGAAGGGATGACAGAGGATGAGTTGGTTGGATGGCATCACCGACATAATGGACATGAGTTTGAGTAGGCTCTAGGGGTTGGTGATAGACAGGGAGGTCTGGCACGCGGCAGTCCATGGGGTCACAACGAGTTGGACATGACTGAGCAACTGAACTGAACTGATGAAATTTCCTGTGGAGTGATGATTACTTAAGATGTCAGTAAAAGGTAATCAGAGAGAGAGATGAAGAAATGAAATTTCTACAAAGAAGAATCAGCCCCAAGAGAGCAAAGCAATAGTTATCTCAGCTAGGTCTTCATTTAAGATTTCCTTTTATCTTTGTTGAGTATTCTTTACTCAGTTACTGATTTTGTGGTGGAAAATTGGAAATGACAGGACAGAACTCTCAGTGAATCTAAGAGGGCTTACTTGCTTGATTGTATTCCCTAGGGTATTATTGTATTCCTTATTCAGGTATTTTCTGCAATTCTTCAAAGCCTGATTCCAAACTTGTGTTCTTTGTCTTATTTTCTCAGTGGATTCTATATCAGTTGCTTTGTGGACTAAAGACATCAACACTTATGTACTATATGGTTTTTGGTAATTTCTTCACTTCTCTGCTAATCTTTTACTGTGAGTTTAATGAAACAATAGATATAAAGTGTTTAGAACTGTTAACCAACGTTTCAGAAACAGCGACCTGACTGAAATAAAGAGGCATTATTTTAGAGCTTGTTGGGACTGCAGCCCAGGAGACAAATTCAAGAAGTGCTTGAACTGTGTTCCACTGGACTGTATAACAGCAAGGCTTATAAAGGAAAAAAACCCACAAGGTTACATAAATTGATTGTCAAGAATTCAGATTTGAGCTGACAAGAAGAGTGTTTGTTAAGCAAAAATTGTGGTCTGAAATGATTACATAGTTGCAAAGCAGGGAGGAACTTTGAAACAAGTTTGCAGCTAGAAGTTGCTAGCAGACTTTTTTTTTTTAAATTGTGTCCTTGAGTTTGATACAGTTCAGAGAATATTCAAATTCTCAGTGAAACTATAACCACAATGGCCACCAGGTTCCATTTTGGATGCTTGGACCATGATGAGTTACTTCATTTTAATTTTTAAATAATTTTAACTATTTCATCAGAGCAATCCCTGAAATACTGCAATGGCCAATATATTAGTTGCTGTGTTACTGATATTTTTGTATCTTTACACCCACATTTGCTAAGGCAATGGCACCCCACTGCAGTACTCTTGCCTGGAAAATCCCATGGACAGAGGAGCCTGGTAGGCTGCAGTCCATGGGGTTGCAAAGAGTTGGACACGACTGAGCGACTTCACTTGGACTTTTCACTTTCATGCATTGGAGAAGGAAATGGCAACCTACTCCAGTATTCTTGCTTAGAGAATCCCAGGGATGGGGGAGCCTGGTGGGCTGCCATCTATGCGGTCGCACAGAGTCGGACACGACTGAAGTGACTTAGCAGCAGCAGCAGCAGCAGCAGCAGCACACCCACATTTGTTGACCCTCTCAAAATTTGTTCTTCTAAATTTTCATCCATATTCTGTTTTGCTGTTGTCACTTAAAAAAATACATGCAACCTAAAAGTTAAAAGGTATGTTTTATTTGGCAGAAATTTTTAGGATTTAAGCTTGGGAGGAAGCCTCTTAGGTAATCCTGAGAGAACTACTCCAAGGAGGTGAGGAGACCAGCCAGGTTGTATAGGAGTTTTGCTATCCTGACTTCCCCACCGAATGCAACTAATCTCCTGGACAATATGCATGAAGTTCTTTGCTGCAGACTGTTTCAAGTTAATGCTAACAGGTGGACTGGAGGCTCAGAGTACTGGTGTCCTGTTGGTGTTGCAATGAAAAGGAAAATAAAAAGAGTGAGTTTGTTTGTTTGTTTGTTTGTTTTTCCTTTCCCTTTCCTGAGAACAAAGAACATAAAGAGAATAGTGAGCAGGCCTGAATATTGTGGGTTTTTTTGTTTGTTTGTTTTTTATCTAACTGCTCCTAACTCTGCATGTCTGTAAGCAAGTTTGCTTTTCTGCCCTCTAACTCTGAATGTCTGTAACTTAGTTTGCTTTTCTGCCCCCTAACTCCACAGGAGCTACGCTATCTTCCTTTGATTCTGCACTAAATACACCCTTGTATAGGTGCTCGCCCTTACAACAGTCTTCCCCTCATAGGTCTTCTTTTTTTACAACTCAGAAAGAAGACTTCAGAGGCACTGAACTGCCAGTTACTGAGACAGCCTATGACTGTCTCTGAAACAATGCAAGAGAAGAAATCAAGACGTTAACACCTTTGTTCCTCATCACTGATCCCAGACTGTGAGGCCTCATCTTCTGTAAGCCTTTAGGCTCCTCAGAGGTGGGGGTGCTGTTGTTGAGGCATGAGCCTACTGTGTTCCCCTCTCCTGCTGCTGAGAATTAAAGCCACCTTTCTATTTCCTCCAAACTCTGTCTCTGTATTTTTTTATTTAGCTTCAGTGGGCAGAGAAAGCCAAGATTTTGGCCAGCAACAAGGGTGAATTTTCTGTTTTGGTCTTGTTTTCTTTTTCTCCAAGCCTCAAATCAAAGATGGCCTGAAGCCTGGAAGTGCATATCAGTTTGAGAAAGAAGCAGTTTCTAAAGAAGCACTTGGCTTTTGACCAGAGGAGTAGGAAGTGGAGGCCGTATGAGACAGTGAGTGGAAGAACGTTCTGTTCTCATTTGCAGTCCTTCCCACCTTGGCCCCGAGGTGCCTGTAGGGGCATCTGTTTTTACTGGTCAGTTGTGAGTTCCAACAGAGCAGCATTCCCTCCATCACGTGCTCGTGTTCTAGAACAGTGTCTAGAACAGTGTATTGAGGAAACAATAAATGTTTGTATAAAAAAACTGAAATTTGAAAAAGAGGGCAAAAGGTAGAAGAAGGCATGTGAAAAGGAACAGAGAGAAGACCTTAGGATATTTTAATCCTCAAGAAAATGTACCCAAAAAGAACAAATGGGATCAATAGGGGCTTCCCTGGTGGCTCAGCAGTAAAGAATCCACCTGCAACGCAGGAGGCGTGGGTTCAACCCCTGGGTCGGGAAGATCCCCAAGAGAAGGACATGGTAACCCACTCTAGTCCTCTTGCCTGGGAAGTCCTGCAGACAGAGGAGCCTGGTGGTCTTCAGCCCATGGGGTTAAAAGAGTCAGACTCAACTTGGTGACAAAACTACCACTACCACCAGGGTCAATAAAGTAATTTAAGATCATTTCTTTGGCAGATGAAGGAGAAAAAAAGACTGCATTGGCCAGCGCTTCCCTGGCAGTCCACTGCTTAAGCATCCACTCTTCCATTGCAGGGGGCTCAGGGGTTCCATTCCTGATCATGGAACTAAGATTCTGTGTGCAATGCATCATGGCCAGAAATAAATAAAACTTAAATTCTGCATTGGTTAGAAAAAGTAAGACGTTTCAGTGAAACTTTGTATTAGGCATAACAATACATTTCATCCTCTCTTCAGTTATATCTGTATGTATGCAACATGGACTTGCAAAAGCAGCAATCCCTCATGAGATCTAAATAATCTTCATTTTCTATATTATGGCAAATAATCCTAAAATGAACCAAGTACTCCTCAACCCACAGGCATTTATTAGGTGCCACGTTAGTCACGCATTTTAGAGAATGGAGCTTAGCTTACTAAATTAAGGGGATTATTTTCATAATAATTGGCCTCAGTAGACTTTTCCAATGATCACTGGGCACTGAACACACTGAAATAGGAGAACTCAATGAATAGAAGTTGCAACCCTCTCTTCTGGGCTAGAACTTTGGCTTCCCCATGACTTGCTATCAGTGATAACTTTATATTTTTCTTCTCTGCG
The DNA here is from genome assembly GCA_006410935.1 of Redunca redunca. Taxonomy (NCBI): domain Eukaryota; kingdom Metazoa; phylum Chordata; class Mammalia; order Artiodactyla; family Bovidae; genus Redunca; species Redunca redunca. The sequence continues at coordinate 158,849 of SJYQ01004293.1, forward strand.
CTTCTCCTCCCTGCCCCCAGACATCTCTGATTTCAGAGCTTAGACAATGTGATAAATCATTTCATATACTCTCTCCTGGATATCTTCCAAGTGAAAGGCCCTCATTTTGCTTTTTTGTACAGTCTTTGTAGCATCTCATGATTTTACTGGATACATCAATTGTGCAGAGCATTTGATTGTATATGGGCAAACACGACCATACAATTTCTCTAGTTTATCTTCTGTGTAATGTATCCTTTAAACAATCTCATAAATACACCCAGCCAGTTCCCCAGCTTGTCCTCCCTTTACAGAAGCAAGCTGAGGGGAAAATGTACAAAATCCTTTTTCATACAGTTTTACTCACTCTGAGGACTAGATGGGCGATTACTTCCCCTTCTTAAATGTTTTGCATTGGGTTCAGTGTTGCTTGATACTTATGTAATCTTTTCAGTTACCTAGTCTTTAAATCCAGGAATTAAGTCCAAGCTCCTCAAAAAGTTCCACCAACCTAGTATACCTGGCCTTGCTTTGAATATCCCCGGTTTCAATTTCATGAACATCTGTATGACAACTACTATATCCAGGTAGAAAAATCTTGGCCACCTGATTCATGTAGGACACACAACCTTCTGATCAACTGGGTTTTCTGGAAAGCTGAAGACATGCATTTATGAGCAACAAAGCTTTGAAATTAATTTTGAATAGACATCATTTAAAAATGCGTTATGTTTTTCTTATGTATGATTTTAAGATACTAAAATAGAAGCACATGGGGGACATAAAAAGATTACTAATACCACTATTGGAGAGATTTAACAAATTTTTTCAGGATCTTTTTTCCTTCAAAATTGTCAAAATCTGGGCAAAATCACCTTGGGAGTAACTAAGACTCCCAAATTTTCCTGTGGGATTTTTTTGAATCAGACTCTCCCAGAAAGCACTCGACTGTGACTCAAAAGTCACTCCTAGGAAACTCCTAGGTGAGGGGAGGGGAGCTGCGTGGGTAGAAGCTTGCCCTAATGCAAAATGGTGATCAGTGATCTGATTTTGTAGTTCTCACCGCTGCGTTTTGGGGTTTCCCAGGTGGCGCAGTGGTAAAAAAATCCACCCGCCAAAGCAGGGCATGCACGAAATAGATTCGACCCCTGGGGTGGGGAAGACCCCCTGGAGTAGAATACAGCAACAAATTGCAGCGTTCTGGCCTGGAGAATTCCATGGACGGAGGAGCCTGGCAGCTCACAGTCCAAGCGGTCGCCAAGAGTCGGACACGACTGCGCACGCGCGCACTGCTGCCTTTTGCGGCGTTTGCTCCTCGCTCTGAGGCTGGCAGCCGTCCGCCATTGCTCACCGCTGTCAGCGCACCGGCCAGTAACAGCCCTTCCCCTGCTGTCTGCTATAGTCACATTCTAAAACGTGATAAATAATGGCACAAATGATACGTTTCTTCGCAAAAGAAAAGTAAATATTCTCTAAGTGTAGGCCCAAGGGGCTCTCTTGTGCATATTTTACCAACTTATGTAGTGGGCTGGGAACAGCTTTATTTTGTCTTTACTACAGGGACAGCTTTATTTTGTCTTCCCGTTGCCTTAACCGTACTCTTTGGAAGTCCCCTTTCGGCCTTTGGATGGTATTTCAGGTTATACTATAATTTAGGAATCACTTTCTGATTCTAAAAATCCCATTCAATCTAAATCAAAACTTCAAGCATGCATTCAGTTTAAAGCTTTCACCTCTCACCAGGTGAAGCACCAGTGTGCTATAGGTCCAACAGAGAGGAAGAAGGGTGAGGGGATGGAACCCGGTCTGTCATTTCACTCTCTTTATTCCTAATGACTCTTATCCCCACTGCAACAATTTCCTATTTGCATCTCTCCCTTGATTTTGGCTCAGCTTGCAAGAAACCCAGGTTCAGTCCCTGGGCCAGCAAGATCCACTGGAGAAGAGATAGGCTACCCACTCCAACATTCTTGCCTGGGAAATCCAAGGGACAGAGGAGCCTGGCAGGCTATAGTCCATGAGGTCACAGAGTCGGACACAACTGAGAGACTAAACTACACCTTGATTTTGGCAGGTGTCTCTATTTATTTACCGGAAGATATTAGTGGTTTCTTTGGAGAACAGCAACAATGCATCCTATCTTTTTGTGGGGGATTTATTTTCTAGGAGATCTCACATCACCTTCACAAGCTTCTTCCCTTGCTCTTGGACGGGAACCTTTGCAGACAAGGGTTCATTTCCCTTGGGAGGCAACGCTCTTGGGTAACTTCCATGGCTTCCTGTAGGCCATTGGAGGACTCATAAACCCTTACCCCACAAGACATGGGAAGTTCAGGTCTGCTGACACTCCAACCCCTCCACTGTTCCTCCTTCCTTTCCACTACAGCTTTGTTTGGCCAGCTTGTGATTTGCAGATTCTTCCAGAGAAGGTCAAATACCTGTCCTTTCTTCCCTTGCAAACTTGTAGGAACAAATGGCAAGTGTTTTTCCCAAGTATACATTCAAGTTTCTGCAACTCAGCTGCATCTTTTCTATGGAGACAACTCTAAACTCTATGAGCAGTTTTTACCTGGGGTGGTGGTGGGGCGGGGGTGGGGGTGGGGGGGCTCTACCTTTTTGACCTGTAAAGGAAGGGCTCTCCTTCCTACCTTCCTAGGAGAACCACATGCATGCTTGGTTGTGTCCGACTCTTTAGCAACCCCATGGACTGTAGGCCACTAGGCTTTTCTGTCCATGGGATGCTCCAGGCAAGAATACTGGAGTGAGTTGCCATTCCCTTCTCCAAGGATCTTCCCGACCCAGGGATGGAACCCATATCTCCCATGTCTCCTGCATTGTAGGCAGATTCTTTCCACTGTGCCATCTAGGAAGTCACTCCCAGGAAAGGGAGGAAGGAAAATGCCATAATAGTTTATATCTCTAATGAGTCTCTACCCCCTCCGCATTTTTTTCCAGTTTAAAAAGAGTTTATTTCTAGAACTTTCAAAGCCTGTTGAGTTCCTACCATATCACATTAGCTTTTCTCTCCAGAAGAAACCAATTTTAAGACTTTTATTTGTATTTTCTTTATAATTTTATCATATAACCTTTTTAAAAATCACCTGGAGAAACCTGGGCTTCCCTGGTGGCTCAAATGGTAAAGAATCCATGTGCAGAGTAGGGGACCTGGGTTCAGTCTCTGGGTTTGGAAGATTCCTCTGGAGAAGGGAATGGCAACCCACCCCAGTAATCTTGCCTGGGGAATGCCATGGACAGAGGAGCCTGGCAGGGTGCAGAGTGGGACATGACTGAGTGACTAAGCACAGCACACAGGAGACGAGATGAGTGCTGGTAAGGACCAGTTTGCCACCTCTTAATAGGTCCTCTGGCATGGGGGTCACCTCTCTTTAGAGTGCAGACCTGTACTTGTCGCTTGTCCTAAGCTTTGCAGCCTCAGGCAGTCCCTCTAGACAGTAGGAATAGTCCTATTGGACACTCAGTTACAAGTATGTTGTGTGAGTGTGAACTGAGGGCTTTGTAATGTTTGTCTCAGTTGCCAGGAGCCTTGTTCATTTCGTTTTAGTTTATATCCTGGTGTACTTTAGATTTTCAAACCTGTAAATGTTAGATTTCAAACATTTCTAGTGTTTGGTAAGTGTAATGTGTAGGGTGCTCTGTATCATGATTTTTAAAATGTTTTAGATTTATGTCTCATCCCCCAAGCTAATTATTTGTTTATTAATCATATGAGTTTTTCCTATGTAAATTTTTCTTCCTTCAACATGGCACCTTTTCAAGACCAATACTTTGTTATTTTGTTAAAGAGGAAAAAGATTGGAGTTTGGTTTAGATAGTCAAATGCTGCTTGACCACCTAACTAGATATGAGATTTGCAGAAAGATTTTCCACTTCAGCCTCAGTTTTCAGTTTTTTAAAGAAAATACCTAATTTTTCTGTTCTTAGGAATGAAATTGTGCCATTTTGCAGAGATGTGGATGGACCTAGAGACTGTCATACGAAGTTAAGTAGGTCAGAAAGAGGAAAACAAATATCGTATTTTAATGCATATGTGTGGAATCTAGAAAAATGGTACAGCTGAACCTTGTCTGCAAAGCAGAAATAGAGACACAGATGTAGAGAATAGATGTACGGATCCCTTAGGGTAGGAGGACAAAGGGGAGGGATGCACTGGGGCTAATACATACACACTACTATGTATAAAATAGAGAACTCATGAGAACCTCTTATATAGCACAGACAACTTTATTCAATGCTCTCTAGTACCTAAATGGGAAGGGACCCCCCTCCCCCACCAAAAGAAAGATAAATATGTATATATGGCTGATTCAGTTTGCGGTACACCTGAAAATAACACATCAACATCAGTATAAAGCAACTATACTTCAATAAATTTTTTTTTAAGAATTATATGTTGCAATGAATATACATCTTCTGGAACTCAGCAGATTTATATGTGTTAGAACCCTTCACTCATCCTTCAGTTACTTTTGTCTTTCTTAAGATGTTTTACTCTATCTTCTCTAAATTAGTGATGATTTCTTACTCTCAGAATAATTAATCTTTCACAATCCGTACCACAAAATCTACAGATCAGCTACACCAGCCACCCTTCACTCACTTGTATTATATTATGCTCAGAGTCCTTAGAGAACTATAAAAAATGTGTGCACTTGCCAGGGGCACTATTGCTGCTTTTTCTGATTCCTTCTGAATTCTATGATGTAATTAATCTAGGCTTGGTGCTCTGTCAACTTCAATAATCCTGATAACCTTATTACACTCTCCAGTGGAGAGATAAGTATTAGGCAAGCACCTGAGGGAATTAGATTCTACTGTCACCGTGACCAGCCAATGTTTTTAGAAACCACTTCACCCCCTCGTGTATATGAGAAATTGTATATTAAACTGAGGATGAATAGAGTTGTTGTGTTTGCCAACTTGTTTTCATAACTGGGGGCTGGGTGGGGGTGGAGAGCTGGTGAGGATTCTAATAAGGAAGAAGAAAATTAAACTGCATCTGTGTAGGTAAAACCAAGAGTCTATTTTCATTATTAAAGCTGTTTGTCATTGCAACAACCACTGGTTGTTGTCTCAGGGAAGGATTGTACGTGCCTGCAGTTTTAGAAAACAGCTTCTCAATTTCGCTTCGCTGCTTTTGACTTGATTGCCAGGATGGCAGTGTGATTGGATACCTGAATAATAATAAATTTTGGCATGCAGATTTGAACAATGAAGGAAAAAGATGAGGAAAATAATGGCGGTGGCTTAAGCCCATGTTAAATTTATGCAAAAATATGGTTAGCCAAATGATGAACAGATGCAGCTGAGTATTTCCATCATTTTTGTTAAATATCCTGCAAATGATTCTGGCTGGTTATACAGGAAAATTGCATCAAAATGAAGTGTGTACATGAGTAAAATATTAACGACTGATCTCCATTCAATAGACTATAGAAAATGCAGCTGTTTTTAGCTTCCAGCTGTGGAAACATAACTTACTTTTTCTGCCGGGGAAGGAGAAGCAGACTTCCCATTTTGTTTTATTTCCATATTATTTCCTATTTACTTTTTTTTTTCCCTTCCCTTGGATTTCTGCCACCTCTTTCTTTTAGGAGTATCTCCAACACCCTCACAGTCTTCCTGAGTAATATGAATCAGCATTTGTAAACTTTATTTAGACTTCTGGTAGTGTGTGTTAATCCTGAGTGGTGGGCATCCTGGGAAAGAACCTATTAGAGTCTCGGTCTGAAGTAACTCTTCTGACAGGAGGCTGTCTGTCTTTGCCTTCTGAGTCAGAGCTGCCATGAGACCAAGGGTAGGTGGAAAACTAGGGACTGTCCTCACTTCTCATAAAAGCTTGGCCAAGCTTGGGTGGTAATGATTAAATTAAGATCGTCATTTTGAGAGACAAACAAAGGCATATAAGCAGTAGGGTAGGACAAGGATAGGCAGAAGGCTAAAAATGAACAGAAAAGTTAGTAAGTAAAATCTGTGAGGCAGAAGCAGTTGAAAATAAACAGAAAACTCAAGTGGAACAAAAGAGAAGAGAGCAAAGTGAATGGCTAATGATAATAATGGCATAGACTTATGCAGCCAGAGACTGAAGATCATTTCGTATGCCACGTCATTCAATAATCACAGCAATCCTACAAGCATTGTAGAGTTCATCTAAGTCCTACACATATGGAAAACTGAAGCTCAGGAACATTAAAATATACATATATATGCACATCCAAGATCATATAGTTGGTTGAATCCTACCCTTTGGCTCCAGAGCCCATACTCTTAAGCACTGTTACTGAATTGCCTTCAGTCACACCTGTAGTAGTGAGAGAAAACCTGGGGAAATAACTGAGTTATCATTGTATCAGAAAAGGAGAGTAAGTAGCAGTTACTTTCACTGAGATCAGTTCTATTTCACAGTCTTTTCCTTAATCCTGCCATAATTCTGGCTATGAAACTTAACCTTTTCTCCTATGACGCCTGGCTATATGGTACTGAGACCTCCAGGACCCTTACTGACTTACGTATTCTGAAATAATATGAAGATAGGCCTAAAAGAGAGGTGAAGATGTGGGAACAGAGTCCAGGCAAAGACATGAACATGGATAAATGCCCTGAAGTAGAATCAAGCCTAGCTGGTTCTACTCTAAGCAAGAAGTCCAGTTTAGCTCTATTTTTAACAGATTCTTTCTGTGCTACTTCAAAAGTCCTAAAACTTAGAACCATAAGAGTGACTGATACACTGGAAGGGCTGAATAACCACTTGCTAGATGAATAACTGCATGAAGAAAACTGAACAATATTTAGGCACTGGGTATTGATGAATGGAAATCAAATGGTACCAGAATGGTAACAGGAGGGGAAAAACAGTTCAAGCATGTAACATGAGAAGTGAAGTGGCTCAGTCATGTCCGACTCTTTGCAACCCCATGGACTGTAGCCTACTACGCTTCTCCATCCACGGGATTCTCCAGGCAAGGTTACTGGAGTGGGTTGCCATTTTCTTTAACTCACTAATATGCTTTTGATTTGGGCTTCCCTGGTGCCTCAGATGGTAAAGAATCTGCCTGCAATGCGGGAGACCTAGGTTTGGTCCCTGGGTTGGGAAGATCCCCTGGAGGAGGGAAAGGCAACCCACTCCGGTAGTCTTGCCTGGAGAATCCCCATGGACGGAGGAGCCTGGTGGGCTGCAGTCCATGGGGTCGTTTCTTTGTTCACTGTTTCATTGTACCCAATAACCTCATGCTGTTTACTTGGCTTCAGAGACTTTGCGTTTTTCCAAACAAACATACTGCTCATTAAAAAGGCCATTTCTAGCTTTTCATGTATGGGAAATAATGCCAATATTTTCATCTATGTAAATTTATTAGGATCGTTTATTTCTAAGTATCTTCTGAATTGATTGCTAGTCAAAATCAGATCATTGCCTAATTGGCTGCAGGTACCTGGTGGCTCAGACGGTAAAGCGTCTGCCTGCAGTGCGGGAGAACTGGGTTCCATCCCTGGGTTGGGAAGATCTCCTGGAGAAGGAAATGGCAACTCACTCCAGTACTCTTGCCTGGAAAATTCCATGGACTGAGGAGCCCGATAGGGTACAGTGCGTGGGGTCGCAAAGAGTCAGAGACGACTGAGCGACTTCACTTTCACTTTCACGTTAGTGACTTCAGTGTTCCTCATTACCAACTCTACAGACATGCTCTTTGACCAACTCAAGTTTTATGTTAGGTAATAAACCATCTTTAGTGTAAACCGTAATTCTATGTAATTGTGCTCTCTAGGATATTAGGACTAGGAAATTCATTGACATCCGCTTTGCCTTCTTTGACGTTTCTCATTCCCTCCCTTATTCTCGCCATGTGCCTGTATTTCTTCAGTGCATAGTGTGCGATTCACTTGGTGTTCCGAGTCCCTCATCTGCTACTGGTGTTAAAGCTGTCAGATGTTGGCACCAAATATGGTTAGAAAATCATTTTATTCACTCTTATTTTTCAGTGCCATTAATGAACAGTGGTCATAATTCTATAAGTACCTGGCAGAACTAATTTGAGTTATAAGCACCAGGCTATACTGAAAATCCTCCTGTCCTTCAACTGTTTGAGTTATCAACCTTAAACAAAATCTCTCAGTTTCAGTATGTAATTGTATTAGTCTGTATGGATCACCATAACAAAATACTATAGACTGTGTGGCTTAAACAACAGAAATGCAGAAATGTATTTTCTCACAATCGGGCACTTGGAAGTCCGAGACGGGAAGGTTTGCCTTATTCTGGGGCCTGTCTCCTTGGCTTGCCGAAGGCCATCATGCAGACGTCCTCACGTGGTCGCACCTCTGTCTGAGTCTGCATTGTAGTCTCTTCTACAACACCAGTCATATTGGATTAAGGCCCACTATCCCACCCACAGGGACCTCACTGTGTCTTCATTACCTCTTTAAAGGCCATGTCCTCAAATATCATCACCTCCTGAGGTACTGGAGTTAGGACTTCAACACAAGAGTTTTGAGAGGACATAGTTCAGCCTGTAACAATCGTATTCCCTCATGAAATATCTTCCAGAACAGGGGTTCCCAACCTCTGGACTGTGGACTGACACCTCCTGTCAAGTCAGTTGTGGCATTAAGTGAGAAATAAAGTATACAGTAAGTGTAATGCGCTTGAATCATTCTGAAACCATCCCTGCCCTCCTCCTTGGCCCATGGGAACAGTTCTTCCACAAAACTGGTCCCTGATGCCGAAAAAGTTCAGGGACTACTCTCCTAGAAGAATCTTGATGGCCTTGCTGCATTAAGTATCTGGACATATCCAGGTAGCTTGCAGTTAAAAAAGCACCTTTCCTACAAGCAGAGGACTCTGATGGCTTTCAGAGGCTAAAGGGAAGAAATCATTGAGCAGATTATTTTGCTACTCTAGAGAATAGGCATATGTTAAGTTTTAATAAGGTCATTATATGATAAGTGTGTTTGTTTGAGTGCATCTATGTGTGTGAATGTGTGTTTTTTTATCTTTACAACCATAAAAAAAATTTATTTTATAAATCGCACTGCAAACATAAAAATATCAAGGCTTAGAAAAGTCAAGATGGGGAACAAATGTACACCCATGGCTGATTCATGTCAATGTATGGCAAAACCACAACAATATTGTAAAGTAATTAGTCTCCAATTAAAATAAATAAATTAAAAAGTCATCTGATGTGAAAAATGGCAAGATTCTATTTCATAGAGCTGGAGTTAAAAAACAGATTTCTATAATTTCAAAATCTTTACACTGTTGCTGTTGCATAGGAACATCTCTCTAAAGGCTAAACTCAGTTTTGACCAAACTCATGAGAAAATTATTAAATGAGACTTACAGAAATGTTCTTTGCTTCTTTCATATTTGTAGACAATAACCTAGTGCTTTTGTTAAACTAACAGAGGTGATTCCATTGAGAAATTCAGTTCAAGTAGACTGACTTAAAATCTCACTGAGGGAATAGCAAGTAAAATTTCTGTGCTCACTACTGATGATAATAGCAGGGTTGTCCTGCATCTTAAAGCTGTACTAATTTAGAACCATTCAACTAAAATAAGATGTCTATTACAAATGAAGCTTGTGTCCATTTGTCTGTAAATCACATCTGGCAAAAAGAGCCAGATGGTTTTCCCCAAAACTAGAAAGTACATTTTCCATGGTTCAGTACAGAAAAATTCATGTTGAGATTTACAAGAGAGGTCTCAAAGGATGAGATAGTTATGCTGCGGTATAAGAAAAATATAAATAGAGATTGTAAGACTGCCCATACAAAGAGACATGTAATACTTACTAAGATGCCACAAATAACTAACCATTATTTTATCTAGAATCCCCAGGTTAATAATCATCATGACATATTCCTAGAAATACTATTTTCATGAATGAAACTGAGAAGTTAAAATCACTTCTTATTTGAGCAGAGATATTTGTAGCATGAGAGGTATACTTAATAAAAGCTGTCAATTCTAATTCGGTTGAATAGGCCAGAAGTTTTAAATAAAAGGATATGCTTTGGAATTCTTTCACCATAGATTGTATTTATAACCACTGACTTTTTAATTTATGATTTATTTTTATGATTTTATTTATGATTTATTTTTAGTTATGATTTTTGATTTATGATTTATTTATTTATGATCATTTGCACTGATGCAATCCTGATAACTGGAAGAAAGCCTGTTAAGACAAGGCAGAAAGAATGACTTCTAAGTAAAAAAAAAAAAAAAAAAAAAAAAAAAAAAGATGAAACAAGAAATTACCTGCAAGTTAGTGAATATGTAATAAAAATCATGATGTAACAGAAAAATAACATGCATTTCAGTGTATAATCTTCACTGAGAGACTCTAACCCTGTGATATGTATACCCTAAGGGTTTCCTCCATTTAAATTTTAGCATGAATGATTAAACTTAGTTCTGTGACCACCCCCTAAAAGGTACAAGACTAGTGAAATAAAATTTGTTTTTGAGAGATAACTCAGAGGTATATAATAATTGTGATATTTAACATTATAAACTTGTAGTAATATTATGCAGTATTTAGATAGACTAATTGAAATGTACATATGTGTTGCTTGCTCAGTCACTCAGTCGTGTCTGACTCTGAGACCCCATGGATAGTAGTCTCCAGGCTTCTCCATCCTTGGGATCCGCCAGGCAAGAATACTGGAGTGGGTTGCCATGCCCTTCTCTAGGAGATCTTCCTGACCCAGAGATCAAACCCGAGTCTCTATATGTCTCCTGCATTGGCATGCAGAATCTTTAACACCCAGCCACCTAGGAAGCAAATTGTACATGCAGGAAACCATTATTTTTTAGCTTTCCAAAATATAGTTTGTATATTTACAGATTTTGGTTACAAGAGACCACCCGTTTATATTGCTAAGTGATAATGGAATGGATTATTGGTAAGAGGATTCATTCCACAACTCGAGACCATAGAGAAAAAGAGAAGTACAGAAGAGGGAGTCTATATCAATTATGTAATTGTACTTTTCCCATGTTTAAAAAATATATGGACAAAAATTATGATGAGAGGGGAAGTCAAATTGTTACATTTTACTGAAATTTGTATTATTTTGAGTTAGATACTTAGAATAGCAGAAATACTGGCAAGCTTGTGACAACAATGGAATTACTCTTTAGAATAAGCAAAGTACTTAATGAGCAAAAGGTAAAGCGGAAAGGCTTGGGTAAGCTCTCTTTGTCACAAGGTATGTTCTTCACATGTCACACTCTAAGGATTAATTTTATAATATTTACACTTCTATACATGCTTTAAAAACATTTTAAGAGCAAAATGAATTGTCAGTTACTCTCTGAAAGTTTCAACCTTACAATGAAATCACTGCAGTGCACGTACACATGTCTAAGTCATCAAAGAAAGAAATAATTCATTCCAGAGAGATGATCTTTTTTTCTTCCAGGAAAATATCATTGATATGTAACCTTTGAACATGATTAAAATTCAATGACAGACAACATCACATTAAATAAAGGGTAATTAGTTAAGGTTCCAGCAGATCTCTCCTGCTGAAGGTATTAGTGAATGTAGCTGCAATATTCATGTACCTTGGCTGGCCTGAGCCAAATGGCAAGAATAAGGCAGGCTGCAGTCCCGTCATGCTTGCGTCCTTGGTTAATTCTGACCTCGCTGTGAGGGTGAAAGGGCTGAAGTCATTATCCCTCTTTCAGAAGTGAGGAAACCTGAGTTTGAGAGGAGTCGTGCCAAAGGTCAGAAGGCTCCTAGTGACAGCATGGGGACTGCTACCCGCTCCTTCTTTCTACTCTGGAGTTTTCACTCAAACTCAAAACTGTACTTGGAAATAATCTAGATTGATTTGATCTCTCTGTGTGATTGTACTTGAATTCTTTTTTTCTTTTGTTTTTTTAGATTAGTCTCTTTTCATTAAATGACACTCAGAAGCCATTTTGCTGATTCTCAAGCTGAACTGTGATTTGTGACCTAAGTGATTTGTTCTCAAGTCTAAGAAATAATGTTTCCAATGTGTGAACGCTTTTGAAAAGTAATTCCTTAAAAAATTCTATTCAAAACTGACATTTATAGGCACATGAAATTATCTGTTGCTCTAAAGACACCTGAGATTTGACCACTATTGTTTGGTCACTGAAAGGAGTTAATCTGGATTTAAAATTTCATTCAGTTTCCATAATGGCAAGAAAAGGAAACACTGGGGTTGATAAGATCTTAGAATTAGACTAATTTTAGCAAGTACAAAAGTAAAATTAAGCAGTAGGATATATGAACAAGGGAGATCAATGAAGAAATATTTTAAAGCCAGAGTTTTGTTTTGGTTCTTTTTTTCTGTTCCAGTGGTAAAATTTAATTGTAGCTCTCTAAGATTTTTAGATGGTTTTGTTGTGGTGGTGTATGTTTTTTTTTTTAAAAAACTTTTCTTTTGTTGTATTAAGCTACCAAGTCAAAAATTTGTGTTTCTATGTAAAATTAAAACATACAATTTGTGATTAAATCATTATATAATAGTCTGCCACTGCAATCTAGCATTTTTACCTTTTACAAAAGTTGTGATGATCTCACTAATGCTGTCCCCAAAAAAGAAACTAAATTAATCAAACTTAAAGTACTTCTTAAAAAATGAAAACTATGAAATGAATAGTAATCTATCATATTTGCATTTTGTAACCAAACAGAAAATCTCCACATTTTACTGTTTAAACTCACAATGTATTAAGCTATACTTCTTAAAAATAATTTTAAAGTGTCATGATTTTTAAGGGAGATTGAATTTGCTTAAAAGTGTGGAATCTTATATCTGTACAAAAGAAAGTAGATTGGAAACAAAACACCTAATTCTTGAGTTCTGCCAAATAAAAGCCAGGAACACACAAATATCTAAAAAGATTTTATAATTGAAATAATGATAAAACAATTTTGTTCCTCCTTGACAAGAACAACAGAACATTGTTTTATTCTTGGAACTAACACAACAGAATATTGTTCAACTCAATATTTACTTTTTATTCTATCCTTTATTCTATTAATATGTATGAAACATCCATTATTTGCCACATATTGTGCTGGGCAGTATATAAGACAACAATCGTCAGTTGTCATGAAACTTACATTCCAGTAGAAAAGTCTACAGTTGGTGAGGAGCTGTGCTTAATCTGTTCATCTCCATTAGTAATGGGCGAAGTGGGAGTGATGGTGAGACCTGAGACTGAGGTGATGGAGCGGTGGGATTGTGGGCAGGGAGTGACGTTTCAAAAGTGCCCAAGAGAGTGCCACAAACAGTGCACTGTCATTATCTGAGGCCATTCACATCTCACACGTTACTGAGAAATTCTGCCTATGAATGGAAATGAAAGTCCCCAACCAAGAACCCTAAATATTGCTTCTGTCAAAACAAAGCTGCAGGTCCCTAACATAACACTACGTTTCTATAAACACATAAACGCTCTGAGGAACTCCACAGTTTGGCAGACAGGGCTTTTTTTGTGTATTCACACTGAGCTTGTGGAGCCCTGCTCCCTGGAGTGGGCTTCTAGACATTACGGCCTCCTGGTTTAGAAACCTTGTATAACCAATCTCTTGAAGGAGTGAGGCGTCACTGTGAAAACCATGGTCTATCACTCCTATGACTAAAGCTACTTGTTGGCTTTGAGTTCGTAAAAAGGAAGATGACCTTGTGTGAGCCTCACCTAACCATGTCAGTCCTTAACCGAGAGTGAAGCAGAAGAAATGTTCTTTTGTTGACTGCAAACTTTTGTGTTGTGAGAGAAGGGTAAGGTGGGTTCTAGAAGCCGAGAGCCCCCTTGGGTGCAGCAGAGTGACAAAAGGCTGACCTCACATCTCTATTTGCATGATACCCAATTACCTCTGAAGTAGCCTGGACTTCCTCTGCGTTCTCACAGTTATCCACAGCTCTAGATATTGAGCCTTACCACCTTCGTAGAACATTTTATTCAAAAACAAATCTACAGTATTTTATATCCATCAATAATAGATAATGTTTAAGGCCTTGAACATTATCTTCATCCAAGTACCATGACTAACCATAAACAGAATATAACACACCATTCTGAATTACACCTGCCCACACTCTGCTTAGTGACACTGCCTGCCAATATCTGTGAGTTGCTAAATGTTACCTGCTATGAAGCGTTGCTTATGAGTGTTACTGCAGAGTAAGTGATTTGGCCCCATATTACAAACTGCCTGTGGTTTTGCCACCTAGATAGAGGTAAAGCTTGAAGTCTGGACAATTTGCTTTCACTTGTGAGTGCTTCATATGGGACTCCCAGAACATGTAATAATGGCTTATTGCTTCATTTTCCCACTCATCTCTGTCCATTCTTAACCCCAATTCACATCAAGCAGGTAAGAACCAGCTACAGATATCTTTAACTGTTTGATTTTCTCATATATTTCAAATGACCCCATTAGCTAATCCACAGTACTGTTTTGACAGTATGGCAATGAAGGTCATACCTTTATTTCTCACTTCTGATTGGTTACAGACTATTTTCAAATAGCATATTGCAAGTAAACAATACTTTCTTTGAAGAATTGGTCTCACAATCTTCATCACAGTTTGGCTTTTGATCTCTTTTAAAAACATCTCTCAATTCTTCTGTGAGTTATAACTAGGGTAACCATATATATTATTTTGGTTAATAATTTATCACCCCGAGCTCAACACTTTCAAAAGGACAGAGGGACAATATCAATAACAACTGAATAATAGTTGTAAATCAAGACTCTCCCAGGAAAACCAGGATGAATGATCATTCTTTGGGCCTTGTTAAGGCAGAAAGTCTGATAAATACTTGCATACAACCACAAGATAAAGTAGCTTAATTATTGTTTTCCAGCTGAACCTAATGAATATCCCTAATATACCACTTTCTGACTCTGTGTTTCCATCTTAGGCCTAGCTCTCAGCTTTCCCAATAGTAAAACTTTTAACTGTTACAAACGAGATTTCATTACTTTCTGGAGGTTGGGGATTTTGAACGATACTACTACTAATAAACAACTTATAATTAAGACTAGATAAACCAGTTGGAGTTTTTACTTTTTACATATCTCTGTGAGTAGAATATTACCCTAACAGAGATGGTTTTATTAAACTACTGATTTTGTATCCTGCTGTCAATACTCAAGGAAAGAGTTGTTATAGATAATGTTGCTGATAAGTTGATGATGAGAAGAATCAAAGTGTTAAATTTTTATGAAGAGTCATTGAATCTATGGGGGCAAATTTCTGACCAAAGCTCTTGAATTAAAAATTTAGCTGAATGAAAAGTAGAAAAAATATTAATACTCAGAGACTGGGAAATAATATATGAGAAAAGTTAAAAAAATACTTTAATTGTTAAGCAACTGAGCAGTTCATTATAGGCATTAATTCTGAAGTAATAAAGCTGAATTAATTCATATTTTCCATTTATCTTTTCACACTGCCATTTTTGTCCACACTGTAGAGCTCTCTTAAATGAACATTAAACTCATTAACAAAAGAATGGATCCTTTACAACTAATCTCAAGATATGCAAACAGAAGATTAGTGACATCAACATCTATTTTTTAAAAAATAACTATTATATTTATTTGTTTTTTTATTATATTTTTTTAATTTTACTTTACAATACTATATTGGTTTTGCTATACATTGACATGAATCCACCACAGGTGTACATGAGTTCCCAACCCTGAACCCCCCTCCCACCTCCCTCCCCATATCATCTCTCTGGGTCATCCCCGTGCACCAGCCCCAAGCATCCTGTATCCTGTATTGAACCTAGACTAGCAATTTGTTTCTTACATGATAGAATGCATGTTTCAAAGCCATTCTCCCAAATCATCCCACCCTCTCCCTCTCCCACAGAGTCCAAAAGTCTGTTCTTTATATCTGTGTCTCTTTTGCTGTCTCACATACAGGGNGTCTCACATACAGGGTTATCATTACCATCTTTCTAAATTCCATATATATGTGTTAGTATACTGTATTGGTGTTTTTCTTTCTGGCTTACTTCACTCTGCGTAATCGGCTCCAGTTTCATCTACCTCATTAGAACTGATTCAAATGTATTCTTTTTAATGGCTGAGTAATACTCCATTATGTATATGTACCACAGCTCTTCTTATCCATTCATCTGCTGATGGACATCTAGGTTGTTTCCATGTCCTGGCTATTATAAACAGTGCTGCAATGAACACTGGGGTACACATGTCTCTTTCAATTCTGGTTTCCTCAGTGTGTATGCCCAGCAGTGGGATTGCTGGGTCATAAGACAGTTCTATTTGCAGTGTTTTAAGGAATCTCCACACTGTTCTCCATAGTGGCTGTACTAGTTTGCATTCCCACCAACAGTGTAAGAGGGTTCCCTTTTCTCCACACCCTCTCCAGCATTTATTGCTTGTAGACTTTTGGATCACAGCCATTCTGACTGGTGTGAGATGGTACCTGATTGTGGTCTTGATTTGCATGTCTCTGATAATGAGTGATGACAACATCTATTGGAACATATAGGGCTTCACCAATGGCTCAAGTGGTAAACAATCCTCTGCAATGCAAGAGACACAGTGGAAGTGGGTTCAATCTCTGGGTGGGGGAGATCCCCTGGAGGAGGAAATGGCAACCCACTCCAGTATTCTTGCCTAGAAAATCCCATGGACAGAGGAGCCTGGTGGGCCACAGTCCATGGGGTTGCAAAGAGTCGGACAGGACTGAGCATACCACACTATTGGAATATATATTGCCTTTAAATGCTCAGAGGCAGAGGAATGATATATTTTTCTTATCATTCCAGAGGCAAAAAAAATCTCAGGGCTATAATTTAAGGAATAAGTAGTTCTAAAACATAACTCTTTATAAAGGCATTACAATAAGCCTGACATCATGTCTTTAAATACTCCCACCTTTAAATCAAATAGTTAATATACATAAGAGTTAGCAAAAAATAAAAAATAAAAATAAAAAAAAAATCCAGGGTCCCAAACACTCTAGGATGGGCTATTGGAGATTAAAAAAGAGGATGAATGTAGACTTATTTTTCACTGTCTCTCTAGGGCAGTAATTCTCAACATTTAGAATGCATCAGATTCACTGGGGCAGTGTTGAAAATGCAGCTTCTCAGAACTCACTTTGCATAAGATGAAATATAATATGCCTGTGGGACATACAGTTGGAAATGTCAAATATGTCCTCGGTCAGGTAGACTTGAAGAAGAGATATGAGCTGGCCTTAGAAATGACATGTTTCTAGGTGATGGGAGGTCTAGAGCCAAGCGGTAGAACAATTTACAAAGCAGAATTACACAGACTCATGTGAATGCTCCCATAACCTAACTGTGCCAAGATTCTCTGCATTTCGATGGTAAACCTGGTCTTGGGAATACAATGGCTTGGGTAAATTATTTTCCTATGCTTTAGCTCACAGAATCAGAGAGTGTCACAGGTGGAATGGAACCAAGAAATCACTTCATTCAAGCTTATTAATTTAATTTAGCAGCAAAGAAACTTCCCCAGAGAGATGAAGTGACATAATCAGGGGCCACAGAGTTTGTTGCAGAGTCAGACATTGCAGTGTTTCTTCTAATCTATTACATAACATCTAAACCAACTTTTGAATCACTGTTGACTCCAAAACTAAGCAGACATAACACAAGCACATGTAATTCCAAAAGAAGATTTAGCTGTAAGGGAAGTACTTAAGAGGCCAACACCCGTCTTCCTTCAAACTACAGAAGTGGCTGCTCTGCAAATAAGGTCTTGAACTGTAATAATTCACACAGCAGTAAGAGCAGAAGCAGCTTAGCTAACTTCCTCTGAACTGGGTTTGATTTAAAGTTATAATTCTTGTGTGTGTTCATGGGTATGTGCATGTGTGTATGTGTATGTCTAAAAACAGAAAATGCTGGGGGATAAGAACACAGTTGGAAAACTACCTTTAGGTGACAAAAACATGTTAGAAGTGGACAGGTCACCTTGTATTCTTCTTGTCAATCTAAGGTTAAACAGGTAAAAGGTATCATTATATTGACATGAGTTTGTTTTCTTAGAGCTCTGTGGAATTATCCCTAGTTATGATTTGTCTATGTACTTGATGGAATACAAGGAGGGGGCATAAGCCAATAATAAACGTCATCATTTAAAGGCATAATCCTTTCTAGGTTTGGATTGGTTTATGACTATATTCATTTTCTATTGCTGTTTAACTACTTATCACCAATCTAGCTGCCTAAGACAGTCCTCACTTAGGAATCTCACAGTACTCTAGGTCAGAAATCATGCTTGGATGAGCCATCTACTGAGGGTCTCACAGGCCAAAGTTTAAGCCAGCCTGGACTCTTACCTGGAGGCCCAGAGGAAGAATCAGTTTCTGAGCTCATTCAGGTTGTTTGCAGAATTCAGTTTCTGTGGCTGTGGGTCTGAAATACTGTTTCCTTGCTAGCCATCAGCCAGAGGCTACTCTCAGCTCCATGGAGCACCCCCCAACATTCCTTCTTATTTGCCCCCTTCATCGTCAAAGCCAGCCACATCAAATCCTTCTCACACTTCAGATCTCTATGTCTTCTACTACCAGACGGAAAACACTGAGGTTTTCCATTCTCACCTGACTAGGGAGCAGGTCAAATCTAGCTAATTAATCTCCATATCTTAAGGTCAATCAACGAGATTTAATTACACCTCCAAAATCCCTCCAGAGCAATATTTAGATTTCTGTTTATCTGAATAACCAGAAGACAAGCGTCTCAAGAGACCTTCTTTAGAATTCTACCTGCCACACAGCATTTTACCTACAGCGCAAAATAGCAAAACTGACAGCATTCTTTGGACTCATGATATTCTGAAAATTTTTTGCAATATCCTTTAATGCTAAGTATATTGGCAGTTTCATTTCCTCTGAAACTCCTTTGTCCTTTTTATGACAACCCGTTTCCTCATTTGTGTTGGTAATTCCACCTTTGTTAAGTTCCTCTGACCTCATTCCTTTCATCTCTAGAAGGCTGGCAGTGTCAACCACTCTGAGGATCAGTGGTCTTCTAATTACATCAATTACTTCTAATTACAGTGCTAACAAAATTAGAACTCCTGGGACTTCACTGGCAGTCCAGTGGTTAGGAATTTGTGCTTCCATTGCAGGGGGCATGGGTTTGATCCTTGGTCAGGGAACTAAGATCCTGTATACCATGTAGAGGAACCAGAGATCAAATTGCCAACATCTGCTGGATCATGGAAAAAGCAAGAGTTCCAGAAAAACATCTATTTCTGCTTTATTGACTATGCCAAAGCCTTTGACTGTGTGGATCACAATAAACTGTGGAAAATTCTGAAAGAAATGGGAATACCAGACCACCTGACCTGCCTCTTGAGAAATCTGTATGCAGGTCAGGAAGCAACAGTTAGAACTGGACATGGAACAACAGACTGGTTCCAAATAGGAAAAGGGGTACGTCAAGGCTGTATATTGTCACCCTGCTTATTTAACTTCTATGCAGAGTACATCATGAGAAACGCTGGACTGGAAGAAACACAAGCTGGAATCAAGATTGCCGGGAGAAATATCAATAACCTCAGATATGCAGATGACACCACCCTTATGGCAGAA
>SJYQ01004293.1:178649-208004 GCA_006410935.1 Redunca redunca
GTCTAGTCAAGGCTATGGTTTTTCCTGTGGTCATGTATGGATGTGAGAGTTGGACTGTGAAAAAGGCTGAGCACTGAAGAATTGATGCTTTTGAACTGTGGTTTTGGAGAAGACTCTTGAGAGTCCCTTGGACTGCAAGGAGATCCAACCAGTCCATTCTGAAGGAGATCAGCCCTGGGATTTCTTTGGAAGGAATGATGCTAAAGCTGAAACTCCAGTACTTTGGCCACCTCATGCAAAGAGTTGACTCATTGGAAAAGACTTTGATGCTGGGAGGGATTGGGGGCAGGAGGAGAAGGGGGCGACCGAGGATGAGATGGCTGGATGGCATCACTGACTCGATGGACGTTGAGTCTGAGTGAACTCCGGGAGTTGATGATGGACAGGGAGGCCTGGTGTGCTGCGATTCATGGGGTCGCAGAGAGTCGGACACGACTGAGAGACTGAACTGAACTGAACTGAACTGAAATGTAGTGCAACCAAAAAATAAATACATAAGAATGAATTAAAAAATTAGAACTCCTGTCTTGTAAAAACAATGATTAGATGCAGAATATGATAGCAGAACTTAAAAAAAAATAGATGCTACTTTTATAGCAAGTTTGTATTTTGTGAGAATGTGTTTGTATTTTGTGAGAATGTGAGGGACCCAAATGCTATTAGGTAGCCAAGAAGTATATTATCTTGGGCACATTATATAATCTTCAGGCAGAGGTTTCTCTAACAGGGTAGGGTAACTATGTGAAAGCAAGTGTATAAGTATCAATTCCCAAAGGAAATGATGATGATGATGATAATATTATTTTAATTCGTTTATTTAACCTCAAGCTATAGCAGAGGCTTTTTCAGCCGTTGTTGCTATAATCAGGAAGTTCCCTGTTTCTCTTTTACACTGTTCATTCTTTCACTAAGGATGTAAAGATTATTTCAGGTATCTTGTATTTAAGGGGAGGGCGTAATGAACAGTCTCAATTTGTGATGATCAAAGTATAACCTTCTATTCCTATTCTGTATGCCCTCCAGTGCAGTCCCATTTTCTGTTTTTGCTTGTGTCTTTGGTTGTGTGTGTGTGTGTGTGTGTGCATGCACACACGTGGGTAATAGGAAGAGAGAGCTATTTTCCTTACATTTTTGGGAGGATAACAAGACAGTTGATAGTATCTTTGTGGCAATTTAATCAGCATCTATGTTCTTTTTGAACAAAGAAGTCTTTATCCAATATCCAGACCATGATACACATAGAACTGGAAGTCTAGTTCACATTTTTGGTATAAATTTTATCACAGAGGTGCATATCCCTAAACATAATATAGCATCATTTTGCATACTGTTAAGCTTCAAATAAAATGTATCAAATTATAAGAACAAATGTTTTACTATTTTATTTGTGCAATCCTGTTATTTTCACTTTTGCATTTGACTTCTTTTTAAAATGGGTATTTACATCACTTTCAATTTTTTCATAGTAAACAGTGATGCAAAATGTGGAAATATTGGGGCATTCATTATTTAACATCAACTGCAGTAGATATTCCCAAATTGCTTTCCAAAATTTTTTTTATCATTTAATAGTCTGCAGTGCACAAGACTTTTAACTGTTCCATATACCTGTCAGAGTTGATATCATCACACTTTTTAAAACTGAGTGGTATAAATTGGTATTTAATTTGCTATTAGTTTTTATTTCTCTGAAACTAAGTGAATTTGTCACATCTTTTTTTTTTTTTTTTTTTTGCCATTTGGATTTCTTATTCTATAAATGAGCTGTTCTTTTATTTTGTCCATTTGTCAATTGTATAATTATTTTGTTAATAATCTTTTACTAGTTCTAAGAATGGTAAAACTCCTACTAGCATGTTATGGTATTTTGTCATTGTGTGTTTGATTCCAGTACGATAGTGCATGGATAGTTTTATTGTGGTCCAACATATCCATCTTTTGTTTGGTACTTTTATTTACTTATTTTTCCTTATCTACAATTATGAACATATCTTTATTTCCCTCCAAAGATTTGATGTTTTACTTTTTCACAATGTCTTAAATCCTCATGAGAATTAATTTTTGTGTCTAGAGTACAGTTTTAATATTTATGGCTAATCTATTCCAGAACAATGTGACAGTTCATAATCTACTGACTACAATACCAATTTAGTCACACATTAGGATGACATAAATGTGTTTGTTTTTCCATCTAATTCTGAACTCTCTCCTATTGTTTCTACACTGCAATCTCACTATGTATTACATCAATTTGTCAAAAAGTTCTTGTGTATTCTTGTGCCTTGATTTTCACATAAATCTTAAAATTAAGTTCCATGCAAACATCTATTTGGATTTTAATCAAGATTACTTCCAACTCATATAATTGGAGTGATGATATTGACCTTCCTACCCACAAACATCCCATCATTCTTCATTTATTTTGGTGTCCTTTCTTATGATTCTTCATTTATTTAACATTTCAGATTAAAAATTTTTTTTTCCATAAAACCTTACACTTCTTGTTATATTAGTACTACACAGGACTGTATATACTTTTGTTGCATTACATTATAAATGCAACATTTACAATTTTTTATTGTTCTGATTTTGGATCCTTATAAACTAGCAACTTTACTGCATCCTATCTTCACTTCCAGTGGTATGTTCATAGAGTCTATACAACTCTTTAGGTATCATCTGAGAATGAGAGTTTTGTTTCTTCCATTCCTGCTTTTAAAGAGAAAGCTTCCAAGTATTTGACCATTAAGTAAAGCAACTGTAGATTCTGATACATAAATTATCAGGGTATGTAAGTTCTTTAGCCCTTGTTTCTATATGACTAGTATTTTGAAAGCCAATAATTGGCACTGAATTTTGCAAACTATTATTCTGTATTGAAATTTCACACAGACTTTTCTCTAATGGTGATGACTTTCTGAATCACCTGGGATTAACATGGCTTGATCAAGTTTGGAGTTGGTTTGCTAACATCTTCCTGAGTTTATAATGATTTTTGTTTCTTGCTATACTGTCTGTAAAACTCTTGTGAGCCTAGTATTTGGATGTGTATTTCGGTAGAAACAGGATTTTTTTAAAGTTCTAGATGTAAATTACTACATTTATTCAAAATAAAAATTCCTTGTAAGTCACTTTTGTTAAATACATTTTCCACTTTTTCAATGTTTTCATTCATTGTCTTAAAGTTTTCATTAGCATCACATTTTAATTCTACTTTCAACGTAATTTATCTTTTAAAAAAACTAGTCCTTTCAGTTAGTAAATTCTCTTGCGTCAACAAAGTGCACTGGCCTTGCACTAGCATTGTTTTTGTTTCTGTATTTTTGTCTTTGAATTGTGGGCAAGTCACTGCCGCTGAATACATTTTCTCATTTCTTAAGTGACTATTTCCTTTTCAGCTCACATATGTTCAATTAGGCTCAAGTAGCAAGGATCAAAATTTTCAAAACCAAGAAATCTACAAGTTTATCTTTCTGAACCGGTGCATTACCTGTAACAAATATTTTCTTTGGAAAATGTGTAAAGAATCAGAAAGCTTGTGCCCTCCACAACAGATTAAAACTTTCAAAGTCTGACATTATCTCTGAGAACCAGCAATTCACTATCCATAATTAAAGACTAAAAATATATTTAAAGAAAGCTCTTCTGGAATCCTTTACTACTTGAGCATATTTCATTTTCTGTCAACATCATTTATGTGGTTCCTGACCTCATGCTACATGCCACAGTTAAAATGTAGTATCTAAGGAGTTAAAGGGTATGTACTTTTTTAAGTATAAACATCATTAGTTAGAAAACATGAACAGAAATAATCTTGTAGGTCCTGCCATCAAGTAGATTTAGTAGAGATATTGCAAATACCTCATTTCAGAAAAGTAGGTTAGCATGAAATACATTAATTGAAATCTAAACATACAAAATAGGATCCAAAAACATTTGTGGCAGCTTCATGAGTGTTAGGTGACTAACTACATGTCACATGTCAGTAAGGTCCCCTGAGATATCTACTTCAACAGGTTTCCTCTGGTCCCATTTCTACAATAGATACTTTTTATTCATCTAAATATTATTTACACTTTTGGGGTGTTTAAAGACCCAGAACATTCAGCAAATAAGTGATTTTGATCAATACTAAGGAGCAACTGGTACAGTTTCTAGGCAAAGTGCTCTAACTTTGGAATATGAACTGGAATAAATTTTTTTAAAAAATCTGAATTAATCTAAAAAACAAAATTACAGACCTAAACACTTGGAGTAAAATGAAAAGTATTAGAAAAACATTAACTTTTAGAAAGGCTGTCTCATTGTTGCCATTAATTATTTGTCTCTTGAGAACAAGAATATGTATATATTAAGATACCTCTGCTGCTGCTGCTGCTAAGTCACTTCAGTTATGTCCGACTCTGCACAACCCCATGGACGGCAGCCCACCAGGGGTGCCATGCCTTCTCCGAAGACACCTCTAGTACAATTTAAATTGAACTATCCTTCACACTGGACTTATTTAGTGACAAGACTGGATTATATTTTACTACCTTCTTATTTATTATGGTAAAAGGAAGATTGTATAGTTTCTCTCACTGGCTGTTGCAGAAAGCTAAATTTGAGCTACTAGATGAATCAATAAAATTCCTCTCTTCTGATAAAACTCCTATTCAGGAGAAAATGACTAAGGGTCAAGGGTCAACAGTGGTTCAACATTTATTTCACCATATGAAAACCCAAGAAACATGTACAATCTTAAAAGATGAATATAGAGTCCAAATAAAATCATTTTTAAAATCTTGTTTATTGTCATCATTTACCAATGAGGAGATGCAGTTTATTTACACCAGCAGCCATAGGGGCAAGGGGAATACACGATTAGTTAGCAATCTGTATAGGATGGACTACTTATGCAAAAATAAGACTCTTCAAAACAAAGGACAATGAATTTTACTATACTTCCCCAATGATCCCAGCATGCGACAATGCCAGGCAATGGCCCCTGGGCATGCGGTGGTGGGAACTAATGTATGGAAGAAAAAGCCACAAACCACAGAAATTTGTAAAGAACCCCTCCCCGCTCCCCCCCCCTCCCCATACATACACACTCAGATACATAATAGAATTACAGGGTGAGCAATACACTTATGAGATTAGGACAGGAATTCTGCTGTTAAGAGGAAAGATAGGTAAGGAAAGGGAGAGTTCCTAACCACTGTCAACTATATGGCAGGGAGAATTCTCTCCCTCAAAACGAAAATAGTCTATCCCCTCAGGGCACCTGTTAGACCTAGCCCACCTCATACTCAATCAGGGGGCCACTGCCCTAATAATGGGGGGCAAAAAAAATCCAAAAACACAAACCAAGAGGGAGGTAATGTGAACCAACCACTACTCAAAACCATTTCCAATTCTTCCTTCTAACCAGGAGAAAATGCCAGAAAGGAAATAGTAATGTCACAATCTGAGCTCCCTCTCTTAAGTGTGGACCATGACCTTAAGTTTAGCCTGTTTCCCAGACATTATTATAGGTAGGCCAGAGTCTCACTTAGACCCTCCTTTCCTTCTGCATCTCCTTAGAAGGAGATGTTTATAAAAAAGTCAAGGGCCTACAACCCCAAATTATTTTAGTTCTTGCCAAGGTCTGACTTTTTAAACAGTTATTACAATTCTGGAAGCCCAATCTGTAGCTAGGCCCTGACCCTGAGCAGGATAACTCTAGAGAATGCAATAATAAACAGCCTTGAGGCCCTATTACTATGCTTTCCTTACCCCTGTAGAGTGTATAACCCAAATCAGTCCAAGGAACAGTCCAAACAGTTCCTTCTGGGATAAGGAAGGATACATGCACAGCAAGGGTTAAAGAAAATGGATCAGGACCTACTCCATTCCTGTGTGTCAGTCCTTTACTGCTTTTCTGCTTAGGTCCTAGAGGCAATATCCAAGTGGACGTGGGAAGATAAGACTTCTCAGAAAGTAAGAAGGCATACCAGCAAGGCAGTCCTATGGGAGAAATCCTTAGGTATGACACTGCTTATCATATACAAAAAAATTACTTTCTCCTCCCATCCCAAACCCAAAAGAGGGAGCCATAAGAAAGATTCTGCTCTCTCTCACAAACACAAGAAAACAAAACAAACTTAAAGTAAGTCAAGGAAAGGGAAACTGGGCAGGCTTCAGAAACCGGAGAATTAAGAGATAAACTAAAACTGGTCAGCGTGAACGAAGAGTGGCAGGCAGCACCCGGGGTGATGAGCTGCACCAGATAGGCAGTGGAGCAGGGACTGGAGGATGTGGGGCCAAGCCAGAAAAATGAGGCTGGGCCCCTTACTGGAGCACAGAATGAGGTAAGAAAACATTTCAAATAAAGCAGCACCGTTCCCGCTCACCTTGGGGGCTCCCACCCCTCTACACAGCATAAACTTCAATCAGGGAGTCAAGTGGAGAGTAGTTTTGATGCACAGCTCACAGTTCCCATCCTCCCCTACCCCATTCTCTAAAACTAGGGGATTTCTGGGGATCCTTTCCTTGAAAGGTCCTGTCCTTCAAGCAAAAGGACAGCTCTTGTTGTCAGGAAAGTCCAAAGGGGACTGAGTGGAAAGCACTGCTCCGTGTGAGAGGCAGGTGGTGACTGTCTAGATGTTCACCACAACAAAACTCTGACTGCCCAACCCAAGGAACAGATGAGAGGTGACCCAGTATTGCTCCTTGGCTTCCAGCACATTACTGACTACAGTTGGAAAAGGTCCCCTCTGGGCTCAACTTTGAAAGCTCAGCCTCCTGGCTAGCCATGATGCTCTTCCATAGTTCACTTCTGCCCTGAAAGTGGGAGGCAGGTACTGACCTGGCATAATAACCAAGTTAGACCCACAGTAACAAGTGACTCAAGAGTGGGAAAATGCCCCACTGAACTGCTGTCCACAGCATAATACATCCAGTTAGGAATCTTGCAGTTTGAAAGATCGTGCATAGTTGCAGAAGGCCCTGCTACCTCCCCAAGGGATCATTACTCAATCCTCAGCCTACTTGGATAACCAAGTTGTCCATCTGCTAAGCCTACGCCACCAGATGTGGTGCAAGAAAGAGGGCCCTGTTCAGCAAGATGCTAGCCCAAGTCCCCAAGTCCGTTGATGTCATTTTTAAATGCTGGACCTTTAGGAAACTGGTGACTTTGAGCTTTTCTTCTCGTTGCAGTCAAGACCACAGAGCTTCTCCTACAGATTTGGCCAGGAATTTTTTCGTAGTTTTCCTAGACTGGAATGCCTAGTATCCAGCTCTCATCACTGACCTGGATCGGTCTTGAAGAAACCCAAGGTTGAGAGAGCAGAGGTGTTGCCTCACAGCGGCCCAACGATAAAGGCCTGTCCATCAGTTATGTCCAAAAGTTACCCGAAAGCCCTTGATACCAGGCAGACAGAAAGGCTGAGGAACCAAAGAACTTTATATGCTGGGTGCACAGCTGCTCACCTGCGCACTGGGGACAGAACAGGGTTCCTGTGCACTAGAAATCAACCGCGGCACGGCGAGCTGGATCCATAGTACAGCTCCTCCTGATCAGGATTTCAAAGCTGACCCAACGTAATACACTTATACAAGGATCTGAATTCCTAAATTCTTCACTTCGGGTTTTTAAAGGGTAGGATCTTCAATGGGAATTGGGACTTTTGTCTGATTTTTTTTTTTTTCTACTTAGCTACCTAACTTCTCAAAACCACAGGACTGGTCTATGTTATTGTCCTGATTACCCTCAGACTCTCACGTGGCGGCTACTGGAACTCTGGAGGTGAGCGTTGCAGCTGCTGATCAGGCCCATTCCCAGATTCTCCAGGAAGGGAGCAAAGCGGGAGGCGACAGGCTCCTTTATCTTCAACTGGCTGAATGCCAAAATCCTTCACGTTACCAGTCTCTGCGAATTCCAGGTAGAAGTAGCCACACTTGACTGCCCGGTGCACCTCAAAGCAGAAGCCCAAACAAGAATCCTCTATCAGGTCTACGTATATCTCCTGAGCGATGGCCTCCAGCTTGTTAGTATCCAGGTTAGCCAAGGAAATTTCCTCCATTTTAATCTGTAAACGGCCGTGGAGAGGGCGCTCGGATTACTCACGGCTGCACCGGCGGCAACACGTCGGGCTGGGAGGGCCGCGCCTAGGCCTCTAGGCCTGTCAGGACCGCGTCTTCAGCGGCGAGTGCGGAAGCTCCGCCGCGGCAACGGCAGGGGAGCAGCAGTCAGCGGCGACTGCTCTGGAATCCCAGGTCCTTCCGTTTTTTCTGGCGTTTCCCCGGGGCTGGGACGTGCAGCTCGGGCTGGCCGGGACTCACCGCCGCCACACAGTGTGGGTGCAGCTCTCCGCCGCCGCGGTCTCTTCCGCTCGCTGGTCCCGGCTTAGCCCCGCCTCCCCACTTCCGCTCCTCAGCTCGCCTGCGCACCCGCGGCGCGCAGACGCGCGGGGCTCGTCCCGGCGCGCAGCTGCCTGCCAGGTGTTGGCGTTCAGGAAGATGGATGGGAAGAAGCTAAAATATGTTAGATTTTTATTATCTGTAGTGGTAAAACGGTGCTAAGGATGCTATTTCATCTTATTTTGTTTACAAATTTAAATACTCACTATTGAATTCAGCACCCATGCTTGATCAATTCCCTCTTAAAAAAGACAGACGACAACTATGTGCCTGTTTGTGGTATGAGCTGAAGTACAGTTTTAGCGTTTGTTCTCCGGATGTTCGAAAATTTGACGTGTAATTGACTTGTAATCATTTATACCACTGCCACAGTTGTCATTTAAATCCACTAGATGGTGCAAGGAAACAAATTACAGTATAATTTTTATCTTTCAGTCTTTTTTTTTTTAATGAAAAACTAAGCACTAAAGACATAATTCGTATGTATTGATCATATGAACCTAAGGCATTTATCTCATTTATAAGACCATTAAGCCAGTGATTGTAAGTAGATCATCATATATATCTCTAAAATAACTCAAACAAAATTATGAATATTTTCTATTGAAGAGAGACGAAACCTGATCTACCTTAAAGTTAAATACTGGGATGGAGGTAAAGGAAGCCTTTCCTAAAATTCTGCAGCATGAAATAATGGGATCTTGAACCAGTATGAAAAGTGAAAGTATTCGTGGCTCAGTCCTGTGAGACTCTTGCCAACGTCTGTAGCCTGCCAGGCTCCTCTGTCCATGGGATTCTCCAGTTAAGAATACTGAAGTGGGTTGCCATGCCCTTTTCCAAGGGACCTTTCCAACCCAAGGATCAAACCCTGAACTCCCGCACTGCAGGCAGATTCTTTACCATATGAGCCACCAGAGAAGTCCTGCCTATCTGGGCTTAAATCTTAGATCCAACATTTAACAGTTCTGTTTCCTCATCGAAATAAAGCTAGCTCCTATTTCATGGTTAAAATTAAATGATAGTTTTAAAAAAAAAACCATTGTGACAGCTTCTTACATGTAATCAAGTATTCAATAAGTGTCAGCTGTTTTAATCATATTAGTTATGATTTGAATATAAGAAAATTTTCCTGTATCTTGTTAGTCTTTTGTACCCCCACCCACTCATCACTGTGAAATAGAGTGGCATCTTGTACCTTTATACTTTATCAAAATACAGTTTTAGCTAAAGAAACAAAAATTTTAAAATTATCTATTTGTATCTATCTGATTCTATAATTCCCTTTCCAGAAAAAAGGAAAAAAAATATATATATATATATCTTTCCAGATAGGTACAAATAAGGATTTTCTAATGTATATAATCATCAGAATACTACTAAATAGTTTTAAAATTCATTCATAGAATCACACTTTATATTTTTATGAGCAGAGGGTTAAGTACTAGTTTAACTTATTAGTTGATGAGTGTTTAGCCGGTACTTGTCCATATCCAAATTTTCTGATTGTGTATTCTATCACCTT
This sequence comes from Redunca redunca, assembly GCA_006410935.1. Taxonomy (NCBI): domain Eukaryota; kingdom Metazoa; phylum Chordata; class Mammalia; order Artiodactyla; family Bovidae; genus Redunca; species Redunca redunca. Next base: position 188,554 of record SJYQ01004293.1, read on the forward strand.
AAAAAACACAAATTGACAGATACAGAGGATTTTGAAAGCCTAAGCTATTTAAGACCCATGCATGACAAAAATTTTTTTTTATCTAGGATGTAATTTTTTCCATGGTAGCCTTTGTGCAATTTATACATGTGTCATTCATAAATTGGTACCATGTTTTGATATAACTTGGAATCTGAATATTATGTGCTAAGCCATAAAATATAATGATTAAGTGCATACATTCTTGAGTCAGATGGCCTCCCTTCTACCAGTTACTATTTTTGTGAACTTGCCTTGTCTACTTAACTTCTCATTGTAAAATGTCAATAACATTTTCATCATACAAGGTCGTGGTGAGATTTAAACTTGACAATGAATTTAAAAGTCTTCACAAAGTGTCTGACAAATAGTATATAATTTTGTTTACCTACCAATTACATGCCTCATTAGGTTAAGAAAATACAGATATAAATACAATCATTTCCACTCACTCCTGTCCCATGCTTTCTTCAAATTTCATTTAAATCAATGATTCTCAGAAAATCTTCATGTGTATATAACCACTTGGAGATCCTTTTAAAATATAGACTATGATTCATTCGTTCTGAAGTAGTACCTGGGTTTCTGCATTTCTAACATACTTTGATGCTGCTGGTTCCTGAACTACACTGGGTAACAAGGAATGAAAAGAGCTTGATTGTGGAAAACTCTTCTTCATATTGTTTTACTCCCATATAATTAGTCTCACTGAATTATTGTGAGAACCTTTTCATACTTAAATTTTAACAGAAGAAGTGACTGTTTTTCTGCCTCTTAAATCCTCCTTATATTGTAAAAGAACTCAAATTCTCAATTTATTTAATGAAAAGATAAAGTTTATTCAGAACACATATGAGACCATCATAGTAATTAAAATACAAATAATCAGGACTAGGACTAGATTTATATTTCTTATCAGTATTTTATTATATTTACTCTTAGAAAATGAACACTGTTATGACAATGAAAATTTGCACTTATGCTCATTACCACCTTGTCATCTTCTTCTACTTGTATCATTTAAAATTGCCTTGCTTGCCTGCTTGCTAAGTTGCTTCAGTCATATTCAACTCTTTATGAAGCAATGGACTGTAGCCCACCAGGTTCCTCTGTCCATGCGATTCTCCAGACAAGAATATTGGACTGGGTTGCCATGCCTTTCTCCAGGAGATCTTCCCAAGCTAGGGGTTGAACAGCTGGGTTCTTTACCACTAGCACCACCTGGAAAGCCCCTAAAATTCCCTTAAATCTTGGTAAAAATGTACTGAAATTCTTAATGTTAAATCAGTGACATGTTACAAAAAAGAAATTAGAAAGAACTTAGTTCCATTCCAATTAATAGGGTTGAAGGCATTTAAGCCTTTGGTATACAAATATTTTTAAAAGCAGAAACTCTCCATTATCTAAATCATTTTTTTCAATACAAAGCAAGTAACAGGGATTTGATTCTTCATAAATAAGTGATCTTCAAAGAATATATACATCATATATGATTAAAATATTTAGTGTACAAATTAAGGGAAGTAAAAAATATTGACATTTAATTGTCTGATTATTCTTTTGCCATTCAATAATCATAATGTCCTTTATTGTAGATGGGTTCTATATATATTATCCTATGTTGCTGCTGATTCTCTGCATTGCTACATATTTTAGTTTGGGAACTCGTTGTTTGAATCTACTTGGTTTCCAGAAGTTCATGGGAGATAATGATATGACATCAGACTTAGCTGATGAAGGAAACGAATGAATCAGATGAGAGAAGAGAAAAAGGCAACCGCAAGAAGAAGGTGAAAATAGAAGAAGAGAAAGGAAAGAGCATTGTGGACACAGTAGAGAAGATTCCACTAGAAACAGAAGCATTCATATTGACCCAAAAGAATCAAACTTCTCAGAAATGAGTACCAACCGTCCGACATCTAAATATACCAGGGCTAATAACAGGCCTGAAAGGGACCGAATAGAACTTCTTCCAGATGCAGAACCTTTGGATTTTAATGCAGAAATGTTCACTGATGACACTTTTAAATCTGAATCAGGAAGGTATCAGCCTGGTGGACGATACCTCTCAATGTCTCACAACAGAATATTTGATGATGTTTAAAGTCTGTAGGAATTTATGGAATAGCTAACCAAGATCAACAAACAAGTTCAGTCTTTATGAACATCCATCTCTAGAATTAACTACTGACCTCCCAGTGAAAATTGTCAGGATAAGAAAGGCACTAAAAGTTAATCAAATCGTAGTGATAATGGCTTATTATTAATTGAGTATCATCTTCATTTCTAACAGGATTTGTTGCATACCATTCCTGAAATGTCTACCTTAGAAGTACAGTTACAGTGGAAGGATTCAATTCCTGATAAAGGTCAGTATATGTTGAAAACATGTAGTTCAGTTTGTTTCAGATTAATGTTTTCAGGAAAAACTTTTAAAGTTCAAGGAAGGCTTATTGTGATTTACATATTCTTTCTAAAAATTATGTTGATCCTTTATTTCCCAAAGAGATGGAGACCTCAATAATAACCATATTTACAAAACCCATGTCTTAAAACAAGGCTTACTTGCCAGACATAACTGAATGTAGAAAGCCCTTGTTCAACACTGTATGCAAATTAGTTAGGTTTTTGCATGCATATTTAAGACTATACTTCAACTGAGAGAGTTTGTATCTTCAGCATGTGTACTTTAATCAGGTGGTGAATTATTCTTTCAGTCTTTGGTGGTAACTGGAAGTTGTCTTATGCTCTTGGTATTGCTTTGTAAAAGATTTTCATTTCATAGAGGAGTGTTCACCTTTACCATCTAGCATAGTGAGTGTTGATCATTCAAGAAGAGTCATAATTTTTAACGGTAAATAATGGGGTTTTGGTGGCTCAGACGATAAAGCGTCTGCCTACAGTGTGAGAGACTCGTGTTCCATCCCTGGGTCAGGAACATCCCCCTGGAGAAGGAAATGGCAACCAACTCCAGTACTCTCGCCTGGAGAATCCCATGGATGGAGGAGCCTGGTGGGTACAGTCTGTGGGGTTGCAAAGAGTCGGACATGACTGAGCGACTTCACTTTAATCATAATGTATACCCTGGGAGAATCAGCTCTTGCCAAGAGGAGCATGTTTTAAATTATTTAAAGGTTTCTCTCAGAGACTGAAATTCCATGCTTTTTTGTGTGTGTTCACATAAAACAAAATAGTGACACAGTAGAGTGCACTCAGGGCTACACCTGGGAGCCAAAAGACCCGAGTTGCTGTCCTTTTTCTGCCTCTAACTTCTCAGATGATGTTTGGTCAGAAGGTGAATGCCCATTTGTGAAAAATAGACAGCTGGACTTAGGTTTTCTGACTGGTCCTTTTAAAACTAAATTTCCGTGAATCAAGTATTCTGAGGAAGTAGGTTTCACAAAATTAAGAGTCAAGTCAATTCTTCTTTATTGGTTACAATGTTCAAATGTTGGATCCTGGGTGTTTTCTTACCACAGACTAATGCGTTCAAAGAGCTTGGGCATCTTGAAGCCCCGCACCATCTTTGGGTTGGGAGCGTTGTTTGTCTTCAGAGCGCCCAGTGTGTGCTGTCCTTATTTTGCCTAACATCTGGAGGTGGAGCCTGCACGTGGGCACTTTTAGTGGAAAATGTGACTCCTGTCACATCCATTTTCACCTATAAAATATTAGGTAAAACTTTACTTGCTTTTCTGTATCTACCTAGGTTTTTAAGGTAATTGAAGAGTAAATCAGAAAGAGAGGTAACATTTGACCATATTGTCTTCTTTTATTAACAGGACCATGCTTTCTGTCAGAAATAAACTATATAGGATGATGCCTTTTTGTCTATAATTTTCTGAAAGAAATATATGTGTGTCATAACTCAACTGTAAACATTCACATGTCCTTCCAGGCATGACCAGCTTGAAGTTTCAAATTCACCCTCTGCTGAAATCCATTTTTCAGGATTTGCATTTAAAACCTGATTATCATGCCTTGCATGAGATTCTGAGATGCTGAAATTTGATATTAGATAAGAGTGTCATGCTAAAATTGCAATGTCAAAAATAAATTTATGATTTTAATCTGCCCTACTAAACTGTGATATCAAGGTGACTTAGTGAATTTTGGCATTTTTATAGCAACTATGGTTTACTATCTACTAAAAAAAAAAAAAAACAACCACAAAACCCCAAAAAACTGTAATCCTGAGCTAACTCCAGTTAGTAAGCAGTATAGTATGCTAATGTGAAATAACGATTTCAGTATTTAGTATAAAAATCTTTCTTTAAAAAATGATCTTTTGATAGATCAATTGGTCAGCATCAGTTTGAACTATATGAAAAGGCTCTCTGGAATTATTTCCCCATATTTGCATGTACAGGCAAATGTTAAACATATTTTTTAAGTGTTTATGACACTGCCCTTGAAGATTATAAACTATTTCTTAAATAAAAATAATTATTGCTGGCCCCTCCCTTTGTGAGAGAGTCTGCCTGGTAGTGCAGAAAAGGCTATTTGTTTATCTTATATGTAAATATAAGGATGGGCTCAGAAAAATGTAAACTCAAACAATGAAGATAATTTCTGATTAGGCAATACCATTGTGATATGGCAACAATTAACAGAGACTTAAAAAAAAACACCCTCATTTAATAGAATTTCACACTTACAGAAGTGTTGTGAGGCAATTACAAATAATTCCTATATAACTACTCTTCATTCGTTTAATTAACATTTTGCTCCTCTTACTTTCTCTTTACTGCTCTACCTCCCTACCTTACTGCTGCTGCTGTCCCCTCCTCACTGAAATTTCCTAATCACAGACTACTCTGAGCTATTATTTTTCCTAATCTATTTCGTCAGTAAATTGCAGACATCATGCCTTGCGTGCATGCTAATTTGCTTCAGTCGTGTCGGACTATTTTTGACCCTACAGACCATAACCCACAGGGTCCTCTGTTCATGTGGATTCTCCAGGCAAGAATACTGGAGTGGGTTGCCATGCTCTCCTCCAAGGGATCTTCCTGGCCCAGGGATCGAACCCACATCTCATATCTCTGCATTGGCAAGTGGGTTCTTTATCAGCTGAGCCATCAGGGAAAAGAAGAAAATGAAGTCACTCTGTCGTTTCCGACTCTTTGAGACCCCATGGATTGTAATCTACTAGGTTCCTCTGTCCATGGGATTTTCCAGGCAAGAATACTGGAGCGGGTTGCCATTTCCTTCTCCAGGAGACCTTCCCCACCCAGGGGTTGAACCCGGGTCTCCGCCTTGTAGGCAGACACTTCACAGTCTGAGGCACCAGGGAAGCCCTAATAATTGACTATGTGTGTGCCTTAGAAACAGGCATCCTTTTATATCACCACAATACAATTCAGGATTTTGACTTGTTTAGGAAATGACAGTTGTTTTAAGTCTAAAATAAAATCCATTTTCAAATATTGTCAAATGTGCTAATATCCTTTATAGTATTTTCCCCCGAGATCTAACCCAGTGTTATACATTGCCTTTACTTACTGTGTCTATTCAGCCCCTCTAATCTGTAACAGTTATGTAGCAGAAAATCTTGAGAATAAAAGTGTATTGTACACAAGTTCAAAGACATTCCATTTCAATCTGAGTATAATAAAAATATCTTTAAAGATATGCAACTTCCCTAATTATACCTTGATTATGGTAATAATGTGACTTAACAGATTAAGACTCTGTAGTGATGTTGCTTGAAAATGAAGATGATAATGAAGGCAGTTTATCTACCAGAGTAAGTTTGCCATGCTGACATATTAGTTTTTTTTTTTTAATAGATGCCTTCTGGAACTTCTGTTATGTTCATTTTTAAGATATATTTAAGGACAGTAATATTGATTTCATTCCTTCCTTGCTAACCTATGTACTTTAGGAGATTTTGAACTTGCTAACTTTAGTTTTGTCAAGCATAAAACTTTTCAGAAATATAACCCTCAAGGTTGATGAAGAGTTTCTGTTATGATGTAAACTGTTGCTTGGGCCTGTCCTGATGAGTAAAACATGTCTTTTGGTTGCTAGTACACATAAGAGTAAACCAATAGAAAGTAACATCTAAACATAGGAATTACTGAAAAACAATGGCTCTCTTTATTTAACCAATCTAACAGAAAAAGGAAGAAATTATAATAATATATTAAGGTCTGATTTAAAAAAAAAACAAAACAAAAACTAAGGCCAGAGATGTTATATGAATTGTCCAACTAATTGTTGGCAAAATGAGAACTAGATGCTAAGTCTTCTAACTTCAAATTTTCTCTCTGTTATACAATGGTATCTCTTGTATGTACTTTTTAATTTCAAACTGTCAGTAATGACTACTTCTTATAATGCATTTTGTAAAACACTTTAGAGTCAGCATTAATGTGTAATACATCAGAATCTTATTGCCAGGTGTAGCATGCACCAGTGGCCAAAAACAAAAAATTAATTTTTTTTTTTTTTGCTTATGCACAAGGGGCTAAAACTCATAAAGTGATGCTCTACACAATGTATTTTTTAATCTTTTTATATTAGAACTTCAAAAGGAGTATATTTCAGTTTAATAAACCATGCATTCCACAAAAACATCATAAACTTAATTTACAAATGTATTTTGAGAGTTTTAAAAATCAGAACATCACAGAAAAGGTTTTAATGCCTAAAAGTGATGTCATTTTGAGAAGTTGTCCAACAAACGGATGTTAAGTTGTTCAATGCAGCATTGTTTCTTTCTTTTTCCATAACTCTTTGGAACATAGTTCTAGTTTTCAAGCTACAAAGAAATGTTCATGTAATTAATTGAGCATACTTTTTTCCTAACGACTAATGTCCATTAGGTTTGTTTTTGTTTATCTTTTCTCATCAAGAGCTGTCTCATATTTTCTTAAGTCAAGCTGTTAGACTGGTGGGTGGGATGTCTTTACTTCTTATAGTCCACAGACAGGCATCTGGCAATTGCCACCAAGTGAGAGATTAATTTTCTTGCAAATATCCTGGTAAGGGTAAAGACAGATTTAAGTACTAACATGAGGATATCTCAGAATCTCTCACAAATAAAGAAAAGAATTTTTATTAGTAGTAAAGTAACTCTGGTTTCTCTTTTTGGACTTAAACTCATTTTATATTACCTCTTTTTTTTTCTTTGTTTATCTGAAACTACTCTTTGGTTTTCAATTCTCAAAGGACTTCCAGAAATTTGATTTGTCCCTATTGCCAGAGATTACTAGTTGTTTCAAGACCCACGTTTTTATATTTGCTAAAAATTAATTCTTACATTTTCTTACCTTAACTGCACCAGTCCTCACTCCTTATGGACATCACCATCTACTTGTGCCACTCATTTTCTTAGGCAGCATTCAGTTCTAGTAAAATTTTGTTTCAGTCAGCTGTGAATAAATTCCTAACATAACCCTTAAACATTTTCCTGTTACTTCCTGGCTTGTGTAGTTCTCGTGTGCTTTAAGTGCCTAGGCCTTGTATTTTGTAGAAAAATACAAACACAGATGTGTGTACCATCGCTGGCATTTAGCCAAATGCAATGTATATAGTATCTCCAATTTTTTTTTTAACATAAAGTTTTCTTTTACTTAGAAGATCATTCACAAAATACCATATCCATAGATTTATTTTCTGTCATATAGCTGAATGTGTTAAGTGTTTGGAATTCCATTTTAACATTTAAAAGTCAGCTGGATTGCCCAGAAGTTTAGATGAATTTTCTTTGTTCTTAATCTTTTCCACATTGAAGATGTAAGTAGGTCATCTGAAAGCATCAGGTTTGATTACAACCGCATAATGCATGTTTTTCTTTAGGTAAGTTTTGGTGTTGCACAAACAGTTCTTATCTCAGAAGCAAAGATGATAGGTAGAAGGAAGGACAGGAGGCAGAGTTCTGTGAATTGCTGACACGTGGGGACAGGGAGAAGCCGAGGGCAGCAGCTAAGGAGGAGCTGTTTCCTAAGCGCGCCGCCCAGGCCCGGCTGCCCCAGCCCTCCAGTCTTGCTGGTGAGGGCCTCTCTTCCGGGGCTCTAGCTGAGCCCTGCTCCCAGTGGGATGAACTGGGACTCAGGTGCTGAAAAATGTGTTCACACATAGGTGTCTGAGCTCCAAAACTGATAGCTCAGTTGGTAAAAATCCACCTGCAGCAGGAGACCCTGGTTCAGTTCCTGGGTCGGGAAGATCCACTGGAGAAGGGATAGGCTACCCACTCCAGTATTTTTGGGCTTTGCTTGTGGCTTAGCTAGTAAAGAATCCGCCTGCAATGTGAGAGACCTGGGTTCAGTCCCTGGGTTGGGAAGATACCCTGGAGAAGGGAAAGGCTACCCACTTCAGTATTCTGGTCTGGAGGGTTCCATGGACTATCCAGTCCATGGTGTCACAAAGAGTTGGACACGACTGAGCAACTTTCACTTTCACTTTATATAGTAGATCCTTAATACTTTATACACCACCAGGATCTACTGCACAAATTTTAGAATTCAATTTCATTTTTCAGTATTAGTTAAATTGATATTTCATAACTCAGGTTTTTGCCTTAAGATTCTTCAAAGAACAAAGTGAAAATTTAATTCTTTAAAATAGAATAAAGCTCATTCTGTCTTATGGATCCATTGGACATATGTCCAAATCTAAGCTACATTATAGGATCTTGGTGATTTCATTTGTTCTCTATTTTTTAATGTTTTTCTATTTTATCATTATAAGGACTATTTCATCAATAGTTATTAATTATTCCTAGTTAAGTTTTAAAATATAAAAATAAAAAGATGAGATGATGGAATAATCTAATTCATAGGGATATGAGAATCATGAAGTTGAGACCAGTGTTTTTGTGAAAAAAAGTTGCATTAGAACACAGTCACATGTGTGTATGTATTGTACATAACTACTTTTGGTTAAATAGTAGAGTTGAGTGAGTAGTTGCACCTGAGGCCATATGGCTTGAAAGCCTAAAATATTTACTATATAGCCCCGTAAGAAAAAGTTTGCTTATGCTATGTTTCTCGTGAAAGTGAAAGTTGCTCAGTCGTGTCTGGCTCTTTGCGACCCCGTGGACTATCCAGTCCATGAAATTCTCCNGTAGTGACAATTTTCTTGATGCACTGAAAGTTAAATATTCATGACAAACAGAAGACACAAAAAGGAATGAACTTAGAAAAGTTAGATTTAGTGTTTTTAATTCATAGTTTTAAAAAATTAGTGTGATATTTCTGTACTTTAAGCATTTGTCTTTCTCTGGGAGATAGCCTGTCTGCATCCCAAGCAAAATCGCAAGCATTAAACTATAAATAAATTTATTGGATTTTATAATAAAGCTTTCTTTTAAAACATACAAGTGGCATATACCCTTGAAATAATTCTGTGCAGTGAGATTCTCTTCTGGTCAAACATAAATGCTCTCACCAACCTTCTTTAGAGCAGAGGTCAGCTTCCCAGAGTTACTTTGTTTTGTAGTTTTTCCTTTGTGTACCTGCCTTTTCCTTTTATTTTTAATTTGAGCAGATATTTCTGTAGATATGTTTTCATGTACTTACCTTTGGTTCTGGATAACTTTTCATAATGACTTTTAAGTATATTGTAAGGCACCTTTTTTCCTTAGCCCCCAAATACTTGCTCCTATATATCCCACATATATAAACAAAGTACAGCATAGAATACAAGAAAAAAAAGATATATATATATATATATCAGTTCAGTTTAGTTGCTCAGTCGTGTCCGACTCTTTGTGACCCCATGAACCGCAGCATGCCAGGCCTCCCTGTCCATCACCAACTCCCAGAGCTTACCCAAACTCATGTCCATCGAATTGGTGATGCCATCCAACCATCTCATCCTCTGTCGTCCCCTTTTTCTCCTGTCCCCAATCCCTCCCAGCATCAGGGTCTTTTCCAATGAGTCAGCTCTTCTCATGAGGTGGCCAAAGTACTGGAGTTTCAGTTTCAGCATCAGTCCTTCCAATGAACACCCAGGACTGATCTCCTTTAGGATGGATCAGTTGGATCTCCTCGCAGTCGAAGGGACATCCTTAAATTATGATGAGCTATATGAAAAAGTTACATTATTTTTTAAACCTCTGTTCTTACACCTGAAATAATAAAGCCAACATTTTGACACTGTACATGTTGACAATTGTTGATATGGGGGAGACAAGTCAAGTGAATAGTTTCAGGGTCAAAGTATGCAGTTTACAAGTTGACAAACTCTGGGAGTCTGGGCAGACTCCGGGAGATAGTGAGGAACAGGGGGGCCTGGCATTGCTGCAGCCCATGGGGTCACCAAGAGCCGGACACAACTTAGTGACTGAACAACAAGCTGACAAAGATTCACTCATTTTTTACAACTTTTCACTGCATGGAACCCATTATAATTCTGTACAAATTACACTGTATTGTAAGGGAACAACAACACAGAAGAAGACAAGAAATATGAGAAAGGTAGGAGAGATCTAACTGGTTTCTAATTTGATGCCAATAACTTTGTGTTAAGGTTTCAAAAGATTAAATTCATTACATCTACTCTCTAGTGTCTTTAAGTTATAAATTTTTCCATATTCATTAAATGGCAGTTAAATTGAGGGACTCTGACGTTACAGCCTGGGCCACTTACTATTTACACAACCCCGTACAATTTTAATAACAGCTCAGACTTAGTTACTTTGTTAGTAAACTCAGACTTAGTGACTTCATCTGTAAAATGGACATTAATATAGTACTTTCCTTATAAGGAATTGTAAAAGTAAAATAAAATATAAATTGCTTAAAAGAATTTTGGGCATTAAGTATTCAGTAAGCATAACATTTTTATAGTGATATAGGAGAAATGTTGATCTTTGAATTCAAATGATTCTGGTTTTCAGTCACTTATTCCTATATTCCATAAAGGTTGAATTTTTTTCTTTGTGTTTGGAAGTTAAGGCACAGTGATAAAGGGATATGATCCTTCTTTCAAGGAGCTACTTAGTGGAGATAGAGGGATAAACATAAATTCATATAACTAAGGATTAAAGGTCTGACAAAAATGTGCTTATTTCAGTAGGCATACGCAGAGTGGTCTGTTCTGTGTGCAGAGAAGGGAACATTTTGTGGGAATATGACCTTTTGTTTAGAACTTAGGAGAGCAATACATATCGCTTGTTGGAAGGTATGAAGTACATGTGGAGTGAGGGACATTTTAGGTGGAGAGAAGAAGATGATGGAGACAACAGAAGTATGAAATAATACTGTATTCATTATCCGTTAAGTTACTCACTCTTAAAAGTTATAGCTAGAGCAGAAGAATTGGAGGGCGGGATTCAGGAGAGGCTAGATAAAGGCTCTGTGGTCACTGGACATTTTTTGTTTGTTTTTTGCTTTTTAGAGATTTTATATTGAAAAGGTTATCTGTGTGGAAGACAAAATGTTATAGAACCATGGGCAGGGAGGGTAACTTGTAGACTATTGTCGTAGTCTGCGTGAGAAATCACAGATTCGTGAACTAATACCACAGCCCTGAAGATGGAGGAAAGGAACATTAGTGGTAAATACTAAAGCTCCAAATTGACAGGATTTGTTTGAGTTGCAGTAAGAAAAACCTCACAAAATGACGCTACAAATGAAATAGTGATAGTGATAGTGAAGTCGCTCAGTCGTGTCTGACTCTTTGCTACCCCATGGACCGTAGCCTACTAGGCTCCTCTGTCCATGGGATTTTCCAGGCAAGAGTACTGGAGTGGAGAAGGCAATGGCACCCCACTCCAGTATTCTTGCCTGGAAAATCCCATGGATGGAGGAGCCTGGAGGCTGCAGTCCATGGGGTCGCTAAGAGTTGGACACGACTGAGCGACTTCACTTTCACTTTTCACTTTCATGCATTGGAGAAGGAAATGGCAACCCACTCCAGTGTTCTTGCCTGGAGAATCCCAGGGACAGGGGAGCCTGGTGGGCTGCCGTCTATGGGGTCACACAGAGTCGGACACGACTGAAGTGACTTAGCAGCAGCAGCAGCAGTACTGGAGTGGATTGCGATTTCCTTCTCCAGGGGATCTTCCCAACCCAGGGATCGAACCCAGGTCTCCTGCATTGTAGACAGACGCTTTACCATCTGAGCCACCAGGGGAAAAATGAGACATTGAAATAAAAAATACTTTGTAGGATATAAAGCTCTGTATGATTTTCAGTTGTTATCTCCATTTGAGATTATGTAATCAATGACTTTAAAGACACAATTAATATTTGTCCTACAAAATATAACCGCTGTCTTCTTTTTAAATTATATTTTAAAATGCAATCTTTGAATGTTTGTCTGGAGGTTGTCATAATAATCCTAGTATATTTGTAGGAATATATGTAACCTGGTTAAGTTTTTCCACAGAACTCAAACTTCTTGTGTACTTAAAATTTCTGATCGTATTGACCGAGTCTTAAAATTTTACCAGAAAAGAGAACATGTTTACATACACACATGCACAATCAGGTTAAACTAAAGGAATTATGGAAGTAGTAGAGTTACAGGCAGATTTTTATAGAGCTTTAGCTATTTATAGGAATAAAATTGGGGGCATAATTCAAAGTGGATTCACATGGCACTAATTTTAGAAGTGAGGCTCAGCTCTCCTTCTTATGCACAGGTAGCTGCTGCTGCTGCTGCTAAGTCACTTCAGTCGTGTCCAACTCTGTGTGACCCCATAGACGGCAGCCCACCAGGCTCCCCTGTCCCTGGGATTCTCCAGGCAAGAACACTGGAGTGGGTTGCCATTTCCTTCTCCAATGCATGAAAGTGAAAAGCGAAAGTGAAGTCACTCAGTCGTGTCCAACTCTTAGCGACCCCATGGACTGCAGCCTACCAGGCTCCTCCATCCATGGGATTTTCCAGGCAAGAGTACTGGAGTGGGGTGCCATTGCCTTCTCCAGCACAGGTAGCTAGGAAGCAGCAAATTAATTTTTAAGTGAATCATTTTTTCACAGCACTAACTAAAGCTTTTAGTGGCCAAAATCCTGTAAACCTTTACAGACAACTGCCCTATATGAAATCCAGGTCTTTGACTTGTTTACTCTTAGAGGAATCCAGCCATGCCTGGCATGAGTTTAAAAACACTGAGAGATCTCTTTCTCATATTCCACATTTTGGGCCCATATATGCATTGACATTAGGTCTGCTGCATCTGTTCATGCATTTAAATGAAAGTTAAAGACTTTCTCTTTTGATCAAGTTTTAGTGTTTTCATAATTTATATGCACCACACTATCTACAAGACTTTGAGCAATTTTCTCTGTTTTATCTGTCATTGGTATTTTTATGCCTCTTATTCTGCAGACTTTAAGATGTGATGTGAATAAAAACAGCTTTCTAAATAAAGATTGATTGTCTGGTAACAGTTACACAATAAATGATAGGCTTCATATGAGACTTTTAAAATACATATGTTGGTTTAAATGATAGAATGGCACATATAATAATTTATTGAATTGTACACAAAGCAATATCCTCATGTAGATGTTAAAGGTAAATTGGGGATTTTTTAAGAAAAATTTTTACAGATGCTTTGTTCAAATTGCCAAAAACATCTGTGTACGGTGTTTTCTTAATATAGACATTGGAACCACCATTTTTTCCTCATGAAGTTTGATTCTGTCCAACTGAGAGGAATATCTTGTTGGGATTGAATGAACCATTCCCAAGCAAGTCCACAGGTCAAAAATATGTGGTCATTAAATTTCCTTCCATTAATCTTTTAGCAATCTTTCTAACACTTTTTCAGTTCACTGGAATAAAGAAGAATGTTTATAAAAACATTTTTCTAGTTTTTCTTATCAAAGGGGTTTGTTGGATTTATATTTGCATTACTTCATTAAAAATATGATGTGACAACCTAGAGGGATGGGCTGGGCTGGGGATGGAAGGGAGGCTCACGAAAGGGAGAACATACACAGACCAATGGCTTATTCATGTTGATATATGGCAAAAAGCCCCACAATATTGTAAAGCAATAATCCTCCAATTAAAAAAGACTAAAAAAATATGATGTGCATTCTAGGAAGAGGTTATTTTTATTGATCCTCAGTGAAAAGTGAACTTATGTCTGTAAGATATAGTGTTTAGTTCAGTAGCTCAGTTGTGTCTGACTCTTTGCTACCATATGGACCACAGCATGCCAAGGCTTCCCTGTCCATCACCAGTTCCCAGAGCTTTCTCAAACTCATGTTCATCGAGTTGGTGATTCCATCCAACCATCTCATCTTCTGTCATCCCCTTCTCCTCCTGCCTTTAATCTTTCCCAATATCAAGGTCTTTTCTAAGGATTAAGTTCTCATCATGTAGGCAAAGTATTGGAGCTTCAGCTTCAAGATCAGTCCTTCCAATGAATATTCAGGACTGATTTCTTTTAGCATTGACTGGTTGGATCTCCTTGCAGTCCAGGGGACTCTTAAGAGTCTTCTCCAACACCACAGTTCAAAAGCATCAATTCTTCAGCTTTCTTTACGGTCCAACTCTCACATCCATACATGACTACTGGAAAAACCATAGCTTTGACTAAATGGAACTTTATGGCAAAGTAATGTCTCTGCTTTATAATATATTGTCTAGGTTGACCATAGTTTTTCTTCCAAGGGGCAAACATCTTTTAATTTCTTGGCTGAAGTTACCATCTGCAGTGATTTTGGAACCCAAGAAAATAAATTCAGCCACTGTTTCCACTGTTTCCCCTTGTATTTGCCATGAAGTGATGGGACCAGATGCCATGACTTAGTTTTCTGAATGCTGAGTTTTAAACCAGCTTTTCCACTCTTCTCTTTAACTTTCATAAAGAGGCTCTTTAGTTCTTCTTCACTTTTTGCCATAAGGATGGTATCATCTGCATATCTGAGGTTATTGATATTTATCCCAGTAATCTTGATTCCAGCTTGTGCTTCATCCAGCCCAGCATTTCATATGATGTACTCTGCATAGAAGTTAAATAAGCAGGGTAAAAATATACAGCCTTGACATACTCCTTTCCTGATTTGGAACCAGTCTGTTCTATGCCCAGTTCTAACTGTTGCTTCCTGAACTGCATACAGATTTCTCAAAAGTCATGTGGTCTGGTATTCCCATCTCTTTCAGAATTTTTCACAGTTTATTGTGATCCACACAGTCAAAGGCTTTGGCATAGTCAATAAAGCAGAAATAGATGTTTTTCTGGAACTCTCTTGCTTTTTCAATGATCCAGCGGATGCTGGCAATTTGATCTCTGGTCCTCTGCCTTTTCTAAATCCAGCTTGAACATCTGGAAGTTCACGGTTCACATACTGTTAAAGCCTGGCTTGGAGAATTTTGAGCATTACTTTGCTAGCATGTGAGATGAGTGCAAAGGTGCGGTAGTTTGAGCATTCTTTGGCATTGTCTTTCTTTGGGCATGCTTAATTATAATTCTTAATTTTTTATAAACCTAGTTAAAACTTTTTTAAATGTAATTAAAAATGCATTAAGAATTATCATGCTTAATTTTTTAAAAGCCCAGTTTTTCTCTGGAGCTCTTTTGCTGTTTGTTTATGTATTACTCTTTATCCCCTCATTGAACATAAGTACCATTAGTTTAGATGCTTCATTTTGGTGATTGTTTTATCTTTACTTCATACTCAATTAATTTTTCGGCTTTCATCTTTTATTTCAGTACTGTAACATAGGAGTCAGACATGCAGGATGTGTGAAGCATGGGATACTTTGGGATTACTGCCTTTATATTGCTCCGTGACCTTAAGAACATCAGTTACATCAATTTACCTTATTTCTTCATTTTGACTAATGTATATATGATTGCTTGAGAGATGAAAACTTAATGTTTGTTTCAAAATTATGGAAAAAGTAGTATATCTAAAAAGTTGAATATATATGGGGAAAGTTGACTAGTAACGTCATGATTAAAGGTGTATTAAAATGCATGTATTTAAAAAAAGCTGACTAAAGTCCAGATAGATTATCATTCAACTTTTTCTTCATGAGAGATGAGAAATAAAGAAAATGAGATACTAATTTTTTTTGAGAATACAATACTTCATCAAATAAACTGTGTGTTAAACCCCATAGTCCATTGGCTCTTTATAGATAATGGCAGCAACTCTGTAGGTCCCTATTTCTCCTTCCAGCACAAAGATTTGTTCCAGTTATGATTTTTAAAGTATTTTATTAACCAACTCCTACTCCCAAATTTCGGAGACGGCAATGGCAACCCACTCCAGTACTCTTGCTTAGGAAATCCCATGGACGGAGGAGCCTGGTAGGCTGCAGTCCATGGGGTTGTGGAGAGTTGGACAGGACTGAGCAACTTCACTTTCACTTTTCACTTTCATGCAGTGGAGAAGGACATGGCAACCCACTCCAGTATGCTTGCTTGGAGAATCCCAGGGACGGGAGCCTGGCGGGCCGCCGTCTATGGGGTGGCACAGAGTCGGACACGGCTGACGTGACTTAGCAGCAACTCCCAAATTTAGTGTTTTACTTCTGTTTTAAAAANTCAGACATGCAGGATGTGTGAAGCATGGGATACTTTGGGATTACTGCCTTTATATTGCTCTGTGACCTTAAGAACATCAGTTACATCAATTTACCTTATTTCTTCATTTTCACTAATGTATATATGATTGCTTGAGAGATGAAAACTTAATGTTTGTTTCAAAATTATGGAAAAAGTAGTATATCTAAAAAGTTGAATATATATGGGGAAAGTTGACTAGTAACGTCATGATTAAAGGTGTATTAAAATGCATGTATTTAAAAAAAGCTGACTAAAGTCCAGATAGATTATCATTCAACTTTTTCTTCATGAGAGATGAGAAATAAAGAAAATGAGATACTAATTTTTTTTGAGAATACAATACTTCATCAAATAAACTGTGTGTTAAACCCCATAGTCCATTGGCTCTTTATAGATAATGGCAGCAACTCTGTAGGTTCCTATTTCTCCTTCCAGCACAAAGATTTGTTCCAGTTATGATTTTTAAAGTATTTTATTAACCAACTCCTACTCCCAAATTTCAGAGACGGCAATGGCAACCCACTCCAGCACTCTTGCTTAGGAAATCCCATGGACGGAGGAGCCTGGTAGGCTGCAGTCCATGGGGTTGTGGAGAGTTGGACAGGACTGAGCAACTTCACTTTCACTTTTCACTTTCATGCAGTGGAGAAGGACATGGCAACCCACTCCAGTATGCTTGCTTGGAGAATCCCAGGGACGGGAGCCTGGCGGGCCGCCGTCTATGGGGTGGCACAGAGTCGGACACGGCTGACGTGACTTAGCAGCAACTCCCAAATTTAGTGTTTTACTTCTGTTTTAAAAATTGCTGTCTTTGAGAATTTGTTTCCATGTAAATAATTGGTGAAAGTGGGACTCTGATCTTGGGCATCATTTCCTTACTCATCATGACTCATAATTTAAAGAAGTTATTTTTTCTGTGGGTTAAAAGTCGATCCACAAGGAAATATATATATACACCCTTTGAAACGTAGACTAAATGTGTATAAACTTTCAGTGGAAGGTTCATCTAGCGCTGCATCTCCTGATCATTGCTTCCCAAATCAAGTTTCCAATGTTCAGCCTTAAGGTTACACCTGTAATGCAGGAGACACGGGCAGACACGGGTTCGACTTCTGGATCAGAAAGAGCCCCTGGAGGAGGAAATGGCAATCTGCTCCAGTAATCTTGCCCCAAAAATCCCATGGACATAGGAGCCTGGCGGGCTGCAGTTCATGAGGTCACAAGAGTCAGACACGACTAAGCTCATGTGCAGCAGCAGCAGCAGCCTCAAGGTTCAAGCAAGGAACAGTACAACTTGAAAAGAGTCACTGCAGAATTTAAAGAATCTTTCATTCAATTAAAACAAGACAAGCAGAAAAAGTGCTATTCCTTTTGGAGAAACTGTCAAGGAAATAATTTTATTATCTTAGTAACTTCAGAGGGATGCTCTAGTAAAATTTTAGGTTGGGGCTTATTATGGTGGCAACTTGAAATATTGAGCTAAACTTGTAAGCTTAAATGTATTATCTCTAAATATAGCTGGAAATGTAACACAAACTAATGGAAATACATTTAAGTTCAGGACGGAAATGACAGCTGTAACATTAAGTAGGAGAGGGAAAATTCTAGATAAATCTCTTCAAAGAGTGGCAATAACTTTATTTAAATTTGATTTAGTTATGCCTTCTTCATAGTGATGTGGTAAATGTTAAATGCAGGATATAGAACAAAATTTGTGTGCTTTAATGTACTATATAGTAGGCAATTTTACCTTGGACTAGTTAAGTAGAAAGCAAAAACAAAGCTAATGGCTTGCTGCTCATGTAATTTTGGGTTACATTTTTCTTCCGCTTTTCTCTAATTTTCTTGACCTATAGAAGCATGTGAGAACAGGGAGACCCCCGGCTGCTTACTGAAAAAAGCTTACTCTTCACCTGCCTACTTAGTGGTGTACCAGGCAGTCTTACACATGCCGTAGTGGAGGCTCTGAGCCTTCAGTCATCAGGAAATAAAATGAGATCCTCCTTGGGGCTTCATTGTGAAACTGTCCTGGTTTGTCTCACCTGAAGAGGAGAATAGATTTCTCAAGGCAGGTAAGGACTAGAACCCAAGGTTAGACTGCTAGTTCAGAATGGGTGGCTGTACATTCCCTATTTGCCCAAATACCAACTTGCTACTGTGTTTGAAGATCTTTATTTATTTTTAGTGATTTCATGTGGGCACACTCTCAGCCCCTGTGTATGCTTTATAATTTTCACCAACTTTCTTCACTATAATCCTCATACGTGGTGGTGCGACTAAATACACTCTAAAGAAGAAATTATTTTTTACTAGTGTTATTTGTGATTATGATATACAAATGCTTATTAAATGAACAGGGAATTATTGGTAGAGTTAGTTAAGGTGAAAGAGAGAGCAATGCAATATCCATAGAAGCAATTGTTCCTCTTATTTCCTGGAAATGTGTCTCTTTGAATGGAAATTAAATATTGTATATTTCAGGATACATATAGTTAAGTACAACTCTGTTTATATTATGTGTACTCTAAAATAATCTCTCCTAGTTGTTTCTTTGTTTTGCACATATATTTTCTTTTTTTTTATATTTCTTTTTTTTTTTTAATTTTAACTTTAGTTTACTTACAATACTGTATTGCTTTTGCCAAACATTGACATGAATTCACCACGAGTGTACATGCGTTTCCAAACATGAATCCCCTCCCACCTCCCACCCCATAACATCTCTCTGGGTCCTCCCCATGCACCAGCCCCAAGCATCCTGCATCCTGCTTCGGACATAGACTGGCGATTCGTTTCTTACATGATAGTATACATGTTTCAATGCCATTCTCCCATCTCATCCCACCCTCTCCCTCTCCCCCAGAGTCCAAAAGTTCACTCTATAGATGTGAGTCTCTTTTGTTGTCTCGCATACAGGGTCATCATCCCCATCTTTCTAAATTCCATATATATG
>SJYQ01004293.1:208317-219179 GCA_006410935.1 Redunca redunca
TTCTTTAGGTAGATATATTCCTAGGTATTTTATTCTTTTTGTTGCAATGGTGAATGGAATTGTTTCCTTAATTTCTTTTTCTACTTTCTCATTATTAGTGTATAGGAATGCAAGGGATTTCTGTGTGTTGATTTTATATCTGCAACTTGACTATATTCGTTGATTAGCTCTAGTAATTTTCTGGTGGAGTCTTTAGGGTTTTCTATGTAGAGGATCATGTCATCTGCAAACAGTGAGAGTTTTATATCTTCTTTTCCAATGTGGATTCCTTTTATTTCTTTTTCTGTTCTGATTGCTGTGGCCAGAACTTCCAGAACTATGTTAAATAATAGCGGTGAGAGTGGGCACCCTTGTCTTGTTCCTGACATTAGGGGAAATGCTTTAAATTTTTCACCACTGAGGATAATGTTTGCTGTGGGTTTGTCATATATAGCTTTTATTATGTTGAGGTATGTTCCTTCTATTCCTGCTTTCTGGAGAGTTTTTATCATAAATGGATGTTGAATTTTGTCAAAGGCCTTCTCTGCATCTATTGAGATAATCATATGGCTTTTATTTTTTAATTTGTTAATGTGGTGATTTACATTGATTGATTTGCAGATATTGAGGAATCCTTGCATCCCTGGGATAAAGCCCACTTGGTCATGATGTATGATCTTTTTAATGTGCTGTTGGATTCTGATTGGTAGAATTTTGTTGAGGATTTTTGCATCTATGCGCATCAGTGATATTGGCCTGTAGTTTTCTTTTTTTGTAACATCTTTGTCAGGTTTTGGTATTAGGGTGATGGTGGCCTCATAGACTGAGTGGAAGTTTACCTTCCTCTGCAATTTTCTGGAAGAGTTTGAGTAGGATAGGTGTTAGCTCTTCTACCAAGCCAAATTATTTCTGGGATGATTGTGTTAAGATGTTAGATCATGTCACTCCTCCAGAGAAAACTTTGAGTGCCTTCCTACTTAGGAAGAAAGCTAAAATTCTTACTTCATACTTTAACATCTGGCAGCAACTGGCCACTGTCATACCTCTGAATTTATCACTTACTAATTTCTCTTGCTTGCTCTCTTTAAGTCACACTGCTCTGGTTGTGGTTCTTTAAACATGGCAGACTCACTTTTGACTTACCATCTTTTAATTGGCTGTTCCTTCCTCCCTGCAGAGATCCGTGTTTTAACCTTTTAATCTCCTTGAACTTTCTGTTCCAATGTGTTCTCCATGAGTTCTAATTGATTGCCCTATCTAAAACTACAATCTGCTTCCCCCTACCATAGACTTGGATTCCTAAAGCTGCACATCAGCAGATTATTGCCCCCAATTATATTAATATTACTATTTCTCTTGCGTGATCAGTTTTGTCTGACTCTGTGATCCCATGGACTGTTGCCCACCAGTCTCCTCTGTCAATCAGATTTCCCAAGCAGGAATACTGGAATGGACTGCCATTTCCTCCTCCAGGGGATCTTCCTGACTCAACGATCAAACCCAAGTCTCCGGTGTCTCCTGCATTGCAGGTGGATTCTTTACCACTGAGTCACCAGGAAAGAGCCAGTTATATTACTAGATGCATTTAATTCTGCTTTTCTGAGTTATTTTGATATACTTATTTCATTTATGCTTCCTCACTATAGTGCACCTATTGCTAAACGTAAGTTCTTCTGTCCATCAAATAAGAGAGGTCTTTACTGAATCACCAGAGTGGGTAAACCCTCAGTTTTCTACTCTATAGTACCTTCGACTTTCCATTTTTGCACCCTTCATCAATTTTCCTTTTGATGTCTGGGTAGAAACTATACACTTTCAAATTTATGCTAACCAGAAAATCCAAAATGAGCATTATTTCAACACCCATAGATGAATTAAGCAGTAAGAATAATCTTGACAGTCAAATTATATTACCTTCTTCCAGTTTAAAATAGTGAGTTTTAGGACCTATGTGATTCCCTCCTATTCCTTTTTCTTAAGTCTCCAAAGACCACGTCATTCCAGGATGGCAGTAGGGAGGTAACCTTAAGGAAAGAGCATTTGTTTTGGGGCTACTCTCACAGCCATGGTGTGATTTGTCTATACTGTGGCCACTTGCTGCTCTTGCTGCATATTCCTTTTTGCTTAATATATTTTTGAAAACATTTAATTTTGAATAGTTTTAAATTTACAGAAAAGCTGCAGCAATAGTTCAGGGAGTTTCTACATACCCGAAATCCAGTTTCCCCTGTTAACATGTTATATTAGCATGTTATATTTGTCATAACTAATGAACCAAATTACTTGTGGATTCTTACCGATTCTGCTAGTCTTCGTTTTAGTTTTTGTCAAGGTAGGTCTACCTGATTTTATCCTTAATTAGAGGGTGTTGCCTTTTTTCCCTGGTAGCTCACCTGGTAAAGAATCCACCTGCAATGCAGGAGACCCCAGTTCAATTCCTGGGTTGGGAAGATCCCCTGGATAAGGGGTAGGCTACCCACTTCGGTATCCTTGGGTTTCCCTGGTAGCTCAGATGGTAAAGAATTAACCTACAATGTGGGAGGCCTTGCTTTGATCCCAGGTTGGGAAGATCCCCTGGAGGAGGGCATGGCCACCCTCTCCAGTATTCTTGCCTTGAGAATCCCCATGGACAGAGGAACCTGATGGGCTACAGTCTATGGGGTTGCAAAGAGGTGGACACAATTGAGCAACTAAGCATAGCACAGCCTTTATTTTTGCACAGCACAACCTTTATTCCAAAGGAATGTCCTTTCTGGGCTCTCAGTTGAATATCTGAAATCATCAGCAATGTGTCTTCTTTCCAAATGGGCTGTAATTGCAATATTTTCTATCCTTGGGTGAACACTGTTTTCTCCATTCATTCTAGGCCAGCACTACCTTCTCTCTGCTAATGGGGTCTTTCTGTGATCATACAGGGCTTAGCTCTCAGCCAAAAGCTCATGGTGAACTGTCACAGAAACTTCTCTGGCCCCTTCATTCAACTTCTTCCTTTCCAGGAACCTGCCTCGAAAATTCCATCCTCTTCAGCACTCTAGATTCTGATCTCTGCTTCCCAGCTTGGCAATGTATCGCATCACTTGGGCCCCATTTCCCCCATAAAAGTAAAGAAAATATCTGTCCTCAGAGCACTGCAGCGTCCTTTCTCTTAAAAATCACAGTACTGCTTTGTCTGTTGCTCAGTGCAGTAAAAAACCCTCATATATTTCGTCTGATTTTATAGTTATTTATAGTTGGAGATCACATAAGATACCACTTCTTCATGGTTAGCAATTGAATTGTCACGTAAATAGATTTTTATTATTATTTCAATGTTGGAAATTTGTGAATGGCTGAAAAATTAAATTTGTTGTTTAACTATTAATTTATCACTAAAACTTTTATAGCCAATAATATTTCCAAATATATTTATGACCCATTCTTAGAATGTAACTGCTCTTGCTAAAGTTTTTGAGAAGCTCTGGTATATAGTATAAACTTTCAGCTATATTTTGTTGAAGACTTGCTTTTGATATTCTAAGCCAAACTTTTGGAACACCAAACAATTATTATATTTTTTCAAATATCTGATTCCAGAATTAAAATTGTCATCTATAGTGAACAAAAGTCTAGGAAGGTGAGCATGTTTTCAAGACTGTTTTGGACTTTATGGACAATAAATTAATACTATTTTGTTATATTTTTGAATAAAGAAACATCACTTCAAAATCTAGTTTAAATTAAAAAAGAAACACATAGTTCACAGTATTACTGAGAAAAAAATACACAGGAGAATAAATCACAATATTATGCTCTAAACTAACCTCTTCTCTAGGTGTAATATATACCATGGGTATTTTATGCACAGAACACCATCTGAAAGTAATATTAATTCTGCTTAGAGTCCTGGAATACATCTTCAGGAATATTCTTTTCTGTGTATTATCTTTTCTAAACAGGGGAAAATGAGCTTGAGGAAGTAAAACTAATTTCATGTCTGTCATGCCAACTTCCATCTACGTCTCAATACATGTATACTTGGGTAATTTTAGTATAAGAAGAAAGAATCCTGAGGATTCAGTTAACAGAGTAGCAAAAAAAGTACTTTAGAAAGGACAGTATGGAGGCTCCTGAAGAAACTAGAAGAAGAGCTACCATATGACCCTGCGATCCCACTCCTGGGCATATATACCTGGAGAAAAACATGATCCTAAGGGGCACACGCACCCCAGTTTTCAAGGCATCACTGCTTACAATAGCCAGCACAGGGAAGAAACCTAGATGTCCATCAGCGGAGGAACGGATGAGGGAGATGTGGCACATTTATACAATGGGACATTACTCAGCCATTAAAAAGAATGAAACTGCGCCATTTGCAGCAACATAGACGGACCTAGAGAGTGTCATACTGAGTGAAGCAAGTCAGACAGAGGAGAAATATTGTACGACATCCCTTACCCGTGGAATTTAAAAAGAAATGATACAAATGACCTTACAGAACAGAGACTCACAGACTTAGAGAATGAACTTCTTGCTTTTGAGGGGGAGGAGTGGGGGAAGAGATAGTTAGGGAGTCTGAGAGGGACATGCAGCCAACAAGGACCTTCCGTACAGCACATGGAACTCTGCTCAATGTCATGTGGCGGCCTAAATGAGAGGCGTTTGGGGGAGAATGGATACATATATATGTGTGACTGAGTGCCTTTGCTGTTCATCTGAAACTATTGCAACATGGTTTGTTAATCAGTTGTACCCCAACACAAAAGTGTTTTTTTTAAGTACCTCAGAAAAAAGTAAGCCAAAGTTCTTAAACTATCAAATCTTTAGAAGGTTAAAGCTTCATCCTGCAGTAAGGGTTGTGCTGATCACACTGAGAACGGAGCAACTTGGTGACATGGTGATGCATTTCCCGGCCTCAGTTTCAGTGTGTATTGTGTGATTATTCTCAAAGACAAGCTAGGGTTTTGACATGGCTTTTTTTTCTTCCTGGTAAATATATTTCAGAAAAATGAGTTTTGTATTGGCTTCCTTTTGTAATATGATTTTCTAACTTCAATATTAAGAACTGAGTCAGCATAAGACACTGAAAGGAGATAAGATTCCTAAATGTTGACACATTGTGCATCTGACCCAATTCATCAGAGGTTGTGATGTGAGTACGGTGTGACATTTAGGTGTTTTGATGATGACGTTTTTTTAAAATTAGAGGTGAAAGGGAGGCCTGATTTCCCAGTCTTTCCTTGTTATAATTCAAATTACTATGCTTTGGAGAAGATAGATATACAAATGTTATCAGAATCTTATGACAAACTAGGCTTTGATTTATTTTTGTCTTTATTACAAGCCTACTTCAATGAATAACTGACAATATGTTAACCAATGAGGACAGTTTTACGAGGTTCTGTAGGTCAGTGAAGTTTGTTGCATTTGAAATGACATGAAGCTAATCATTATGTAATGATCACATTTGACCTTACATTATGAATGCATTTATGAATACTTTTTATATGGTAATAATCAGATAACCAAGCAAATTCGTATAATAAGATTTCTGGTATTAGGGATATGAGGAGAAGATTAATTAAATGAAATATGATATACAAATGGAATATCCAATTTAACTATGAAGTAAAAAGAAACTAGGAACTGCCTTATAAATATTAAACCTGACATCATGAACATCACATATTTTATGGAAACCTACTTCATGGATCTGAGCTGGAAGCATGTATTTGTCTCTTTAATCAAGAAGTCAGAGTGAGCTAGTTCTGGGATTGTATGGCAGTTTAGTACGTCTGGGATTTAGTACCCTCTTGCAGTCGTGGCCTCTTATTTTTTGATGTGTGAACTTTCATCTTTGTAGAGTCAGTGTTGATGCTGTTCTTCCAGATTTTGCATTTGCTTTTCAAGTAGGAAGAAGTGTAAAGATTGAGAGAGCTGATGGCTAATGTGCCATTTCATCTCCCTAGCAAGCTTTCTGGGAAGAAGCTCCACCAACATACTGAATTTTTTTTTAATTTCATGGTGAGCACTGGGTCATATAGTGAGCCCTAACTGCATGAGGATTTGGGAAAGTTAGTATCTTCATTTCCACCTAGTTAAGGAAGGCAAGAGAGAAAGGAAGTGTCTAGTGTCAGAGCTGAAAGTTCACACTTGAGCAAACCGCGGGATTAAGATTCATGGAGGCAGGGCCACCTATTTCCAGAAGTAAAAAGTTGAAAATATTTGATAAATGCTGTATCTGGTAGAAAATTGCTTTTATGGAGAAACCACTTTCTGGGGGGAATATATATATATATATTATACATATATATATATATATATATATATGTATTTTTTTGCCAGCATTAGGTATGGAGAAGGCAATGGCACCCCACTCCAGTACTCTTGCCTGGAAAATCCCATGGATGGAGGAGCCTGGAAGGCTACAGTCCATGAGGTTGCTGAAGGTCGGACATGACTGAGCGACTTCACTTTCACTTTTCACTTTCATGCATTGGAGATGGAAATGGCAACCCACTCCGGTGTTCTTGCCTGGAGAATCCCAGGGACGGGGGAGCCTGGTGTGCTGCCGTCTATGGGGTCGCACAGAGTTGGACACGACTAAAAAGTGACTTAGTAGCAGCAGAAGTAGGTATATCTAATTTGTGGATGACAAGGGGAAAAATAATCACTACTCTGTATGAGAGGAAGCCTTTAACTCTGTAAAGAGGTAAGAGTTAGAGATATATCAGAGTACAAACCCTGAAAAAAGTGACCTCCATGTAAATCATCAAAACTTGAGTAAAGTTAGTAAATTCACAAAATGCTTATTGCAATTTAATTTTTTTTAAACTGCAGAGAAGTTGTATTTTACATCCTGTCTGATATTAGAGAAATGTAGGAGAGGCATGTGAAATGAAAGTGCTATAGACAAGGCATGAGAAGAAATCAGATTGCAAGACTGTATATGAAGAGAAATCTGACTGTCTCTAAGGCATGGGGTGTTTCCTGCAAGTCAAGATTTTTTTTTTTTTTTTTTTTTTAAGAACTGTCAGGACAGAGAAAACCCAGCTGACCTATAGGCTACATATAGAAGACTTCAACTAGTAAATAACTAGCAAGTCAAGATCGTTGCAGAAATTCATGCATATGTAACTATGTAGTAGATGAAAGAGTGTGTGTGTGTGTGTGTGTGTGTGTATGTATGTGGGCACGTGTGTGCACACTGAGTGTGTGGTTTATATACCTTTGATGCTGAATTTTCTTTTCAAGTTATCAACTTTGTTGTTGTATGTTAAAAAGAAAATTTTTCCAGAGGAAACATTTTTCTTAGCCATTTCTTTATTGCATTCTGTAAGATAACAAACTGAAAATGAATTTTTCACTAAGTCCTTAAAGAAGGGTTTCTTGAATTTGTTTTCTAATGAGATTTTTGAATCGCTGTATAAATACCATTTAAAATGGTCACATAGTATCTAAAGTACCTATATTATAATTTATATATCAGTTATATGTTCATGCACTTTAGGTTCTTTCCAACTTTTTATGAGAAACTGTACTGTTTGTTGCATATCTTTTGGTACTAATCTATTCTCCTTTTGTGTATACTCCTAGGGTGAGTTCACAGGATCAAAAATTATATACACTTTATATTTTTAAATAAACTGAAAAAACAGCTACCAGTAAGACTATCAGAGAAGGCAATGGTAACACTCCAGTACTCTTGCCTGGAAAATCCCATGGATGGAGGAGCCTGGTAGGCTGCAGTCCATGGGGTCGCTAAGACTCCAACACGACTGAGCAACTTCACTTTCACTTTTCACTTTCATGCATTGGAGAAGGAAATGACAACCCACTCCAGTGTTCTTGCCTGGAGAATCCCGGGGATGGCGGAGCCTGGTGGGCTGCCATCTACAAGGTCGCAGAGTCGAACACTACTGACGCGACTTAGCAGCAGCAGCAGCAGTAAGACTATATTAATTTCTGCTAACAAGTTTTACTTGCCTTTATTGGAATATCACCAGCAGTGAATATCTTTCCATGTCTGTTAGCTAATTGATATAATTTAGAAGTTTTCTATCTTATCCTTTGCCTGTTTTTGTCATGTTTTAAATTAAGTTCATAATTTACTTGTGAAAACTGTGTATGAGAATTTTAATGCTTTCTTTGATAGATACAAATATCAAAGAAAGTATGAGTAATAAAAAATACAAATATATGTAAAAATACATATAAATATCAAAGAAAGCATTAAAATTCTCATATACGGTTTTCACAAATAAATCATTGGAAGGACTAATGCTGAGGCTCAAGCTCTAATACTTTGGCCACCTGATGCAAACAGCCAACTCATTGGAAAAAACCTTGATGCTGGGAAAGATTGAGGTCAAGAGGAGAAGGGGACAACAGAGGATGAGATGATTAGATGGCGTTACTGACTCAATGGACATGAGTTTGAGCAAACTCTGGGAGATAGTGAAGGACAGGGAAGCCTGACGTGCTGCAGTTCATGGGGTTGCAAAGAGTTTTGGACATGACCTAGCAATTGAACAACAACCACTTAAGTCAATTAGCAAAAAATCATGAAAAGATTTGCTGTTGCTATTATTCAAATGAAAGCAGATAAAATCTGTTAGCAGAGAGGCTAATGATTAATATTTTACTTATATATGTTTTATTTATTGTGACAAAATCTTTCCATTTGGACTGTCAAATATATTGGCTTTCAACTATATTGTTTCAGGTTCTATTTTGGAGTAGCCAGCTCATTGTATTAATAATAAATAATAATATACTTGAAGATTTTAAATTTAACTCCATTATATACAAAATGTTCTTGAAATATTTTTGATTTCTGAGCTCTCTATTCTGTTTATTTAATATGCATCATGGATAGTCCAAGTAATTTTTCACTATTAGAAGAAATAGTTCCCTGGAAGGAAAACGTAAAGTATATTATACGGGCTTCCCTGGTAGCTCAGGTGGTAAGAACCCACCTGCAATGCAGGAGACCCCAGTTAGACTCCTGGGTCAGGAAGATCCCCTGGAGAAGGAAGAGCCCAAGAATGGGCTTTCGTAGTGGCTCAGATAGTAAAGAATCCACCTGCAATGCAGGAGACCTGGGTTCTATCCCTGGGTATTCTGTTTATTTAATATACATCATGGATGGTTCAAGTAATTTTTACAAGTAACAGAATAAATGGTTCCCTGGGAGGAACATTTAAAGTATATTATACAGTGTATGTTTAATTATATAAAGTCTATTATACTGCAAGAAGGTTATACTAGTTTAAAGAGAGGACATGCATAGCATTATTATCTTAGTCCTGGATTTCATACTAGGATTTTTTATTTAGGAGTTTAACCGTGAAGACCTGGTTGGACTGTATCTCTAATGTGGGGCTTTATGGGAAGGTCAAAGAGTTAAACCATCTGTTTTATGCATCTCACCTGCTGCCTTGAAACAGGTCCATTACTTGTACTTAACATTTCCCACTCCAATCTGAAATAGCAGGGCTCTATTTTTGCCAAGTTCTGTATTCCCTAAGACACTTATATCATAACTGGGAATGTTTCTTATTACACATTTTAAAAGTCTCTCTTGTTACTTCAAACTATAACAAAATTTAACACTTGTGTTGTTTGCTTAACCAATAATCATAACTTCTACTGTACACACACATACTTGACACCTGCTTTTTATTAGGGCAGGATTCTCCCACAAAGAACGTTTTTAAAGTCTTGTTCATATATTCTAACTCTACATTTCTATTTAGACCCCACAATTTAACTATGGCAGTGCTACTCTTGAATTTGAGGACATTTGCCGCATTGTTTATTTATTCTTTCCACAGAAAAGTGTGAACCAAAAATTTTACATATAACAAAATTATTATTCAAAAATAAAGAATGCTATTTGCAAAATACTTTTTTACTGCTAAATTTAAACTTAACTTACATCTCAGTGATTTAATTTCTAGAACTTTACTCAAAATAAATGAAAGTATATACTCACACAAATTAAATAATAAAAGTTGTAAACAAGCTAAATGTTTATCAACTGGGGAAGTGGCTAAGAAAAAGATATATATCCATACAGTAGAATATTTCAGTTCAGTTCAGTTGCTCAGTTGTGTCCGACCCTTTGTGACCCCGTGGACTGCAGCACACCGGGCTTCCCTGTCCATCACCAACTCCTGGAGCTTGCTCAAACTCATGTCCATTGAGTCGGTGATGCCATCCAACCATCTCATCCTCTGTCGTCCCCTTTTCCTCCTACCTTCAATCTTTCCCAGCATCAGGGTCTTTTCCAACGAGTCAGCTCTTCACATGAGGTGGCCAAAGTATTGGAGTTTCAGCTTCAACATCAGTCCTTCCAATGAACACCCAGGACTGATTTCCTTTAGGATGGACTGGATGGATCTCCTTGCAGTACAGGAGACTCTCAAGAGTCTTCTCCAGCACCACAATTCAAAAGCATCAATTCTTCATTGTTCAGCTTTCTTTATGGTCCGACTATCACATCCATACATGACCACTGGAAAAACCATAGCTTTGACTAGATAGACCTTTGTCAGCAAAGTAATGTCTCTAGTTTTTAATATTCTGTCTAGGTTTGCCATAGTTTTTCTTCCAAGGAGCAAGCATCTTTTAATTTCATGGATGCATTCACCATCTGCAGTGATTTTTGAGCCCAAGAAAATAAACTCATTGTTTCCCATCTATTTGCCATGAAGTGATGGGACCAGATACCATAATCTTAGTTTTTTGAATGTTAAGTTTCAAACCAGCGTTTTCACTCTCCTTTTCATCTTCATCAAGATGCTCTTTAGTTCCTTTTTGTTTCTGCCATAAGGGTGGTACCATTTGCATGTCTGAGGTATATATTTTTTATAACAGAATATTATTTTATATATAATATAGTA
>SJYQ01004293.1:221382-252364 GCA_006410935.1 Redunca redunca
CAAGGCTATGGTTTTTCCTGTGGTCATGTATGGATGTGAGAGTTGGACTGTGAAGAAGGCTGAGCGCTGAAGAATTGATGCTTTTGAACTGTGGTGTTGGAGAAGACTCTTGAGAGTCCCTTGGACTGCAAGGAGATCCAAACAGTCCATTCTGAAGGAGATTAGCCCTGGGATTTCTTTGGAAGGAATGATGCTAAAGCTGAAATTCCAGTACTTTGGCCACCTCATGAGAAGAGTTGACTCGTTGGAAAAGACTCTGATGTTGGGAGGGATTGGGGGCAGGAGGAGAAGGGGACGACAGAGGATGAGATGGCTGGATGGCATCACTGACTTGATGGACATGAGTTTGAATGAACTCCGGGAGTTGGTGATGGACAGAAAGGCATGGCGTGCTCCAGTTCATGGCGTCGCAGAGTCGGACACGGCTGAGTGACTGAACTGAACTGAACTGAAAGTATATTTTAAGTATTATTTTGTACAAGTAGAATTTTAAGGTAAAAACCATGTTTTAAACTTTTACATAGTGATAAATTCCTTTTTGTAGGAGCTGTAGCAATTTTCACTCCCACTCGTACAATCTAAGAATGCCTGATTCCCAAGCTTTCCCTGTTATCATACTCGGATTTTTAACGTTCTAGTAGTCTGTATATACGTTTTGGTTTCATTTGCCATTATATAAGTGAAGATGAGAATCTTCTATATATTTAAAAACTATTTTTTATTCTCTGCACATTCTGTTGATGTCTCTTGTTTTCATACTGTGTTTTGTCTACTGTTGATTTTTAAGAACTCTTTAAAAATAAGAAAGTTTAGCACTTTATCTGCTCTTCAGTTGACAGATATTTTTTCTACTTATACACATCTCTTTGACTTTTGACTAAATGTATTTCATTAGAAGTTCCAGGTTTGTTTTCATCTTTCTCTTTTAACTGTGTAAGCCAGTCTCTTTCAATTTTTACAAATGAAAAACAGTTATTGTACAAATCTGCCATCAGTTTTGGAAGGTGTGTGTGTGTGTGTGTGTGTTTGTGTGCGCTCAGTCGTGTCTGACTCTTTGTGACCCCATGAACTGTCCATGGAATTTTCCAGGCAAGAATATTGGAGAACATACAAAATG
Source organism: Redunca redunca (assembly GCA_006410935.1). Classification (NCBI taxonomy): domain Eukaryota; kingdom Metazoa; phylum Chordata; class Mammalia; order Artiodactyla; family Bovidae; genus Redunca; species Redunca redunca. The sequence continues at coordinate 222,500 of SJYQ01004293.1, forward strand.
ATTTTTAAAATCTGTTTTCACTGTTCTCTTATTTTTTCTGTAGAATTTTAATACAATTTATGCTATGATTTTGTGTTTATGAATTTTTTGTGGCACATATCTGGCTGTGTTTTGCTTCCACATAACACAGATATTACAGACATGGTTTTTCCAAAAGTCATGTGAGAGTTGGACCATAAAGAAGGTTGAGTGCAGAAGAATTGATGCTTTTGAATTGTGATGATATAGAAGACTCTTGAGAGTCCCTTGGACTGCAAGGAGATCGAACCAGTTAAGAAACCAACCCTGACTATTCATTGGTAGTACCTGAAGCTTCAATCCTTTGGCCACCTGATGGGAAGAGCCAACTCATTGGAAAAGATGTTAGGAAAGATTGAAGGCAGGAGGAGAAGGGGGCGACAGATGTTGAGATGGTTGGATGGCATCACCAACTCAATGGACACGAGTTTGAGCAAGCTCTGGGAGATACGGAAGGACAGGGGAGCCTAGTGTGCTGTGGTCACGGGGTCACTAAGAGTCAGACATAGCTTAGTGACTGAACAACAACTAAACGATGAGCAAGTATAGATAGAACCCCTTAATTCCCTCCATCCTAGTTTCTATTTATTTAAGTTTTTCTTAGTTCCGGATTTTTTAAAAAATATTTAGTTCTGATGACATGAAATTTTGTCTTTATTATGCTATTATCTGAGAATTTTCCTTCTCAATTTCTTTCTGACTTTCTTGCATCTCCATTATTTGCACTTGTTTGGGGGCTTGTTCTCTTCCCTAGAAAAATATTCCTCTGTCACTAATTAATCACAAATTAGGAGGAGAGGTATCCTCTTGTGAGAAGCTGATTTAATGATTTAATAATAGGCTTATTACATTCCCCTCTTTTCTTATTGATTTGCTTCAAAACCCTACTTTGTTTTAAGGAATGCTGTCATGGAAGAAAAATGATGGTCCCTGACTCAAGTCTTATTTTATTACTACTGCCCCTTCCCATCTGTAAGAATATAGTTGTTGTGTTTCCTTTTTACAAACTAGGAATTTCCCCTGCCTGCTGCAAGTTACCACTTCAAGTTATATCAGTTACTCATTACTGCTACAGTGCTTGAGAAAGAAAATATTTATTGTTGATTCCTCATGGCCCCTTTTAATTTGGTCAGTAGTGTATCAGTTTTGGCTGATATTTCTGCACTGTATGCGTATTTGAGATTCTTTCTCCCTCTCCCTTTCTCTCCCATTCTTTCTCTTCTGTCCTCTGCTTTTTATTTTCACTTTGATATAATAACTAACTTATTTCCTATAAGAAAATGTATCACTTTCTAGGAAAAGCCTGACTTCCCAGTAGGCTAAAAGAATGACAAACTCTCCAAGAAATAAACTTTCTGGGAACTAGTGCATTTCAGCACATTAAACCATTTTTGACTATAGCTACAGAACTGGGACCAAAGGGACGTTACACTACAGCAGAGACTGTCAGCTCTCAATGGACCGAGAGCACTCTGCAGAAACTGGAAGAAATACTCTTTGTACTTTTAACCTATTACTTTCCATTAAATGTGTATTATAAGAGCAACTGTAAGATGTTTTGAAAGAGGAAAGAACAACATGAATGGTAGAAATATGATACATTATAATGAAGAAATATCTAAACTGAAAGGAAAGTTGTTTTTTTTTTTTTTTAAGTAGACATGGTGTCTAAAATTTACCTACAGTGACTTTCTATGTTAAAATTTTATAATCAGTATTTATTTAATATCAGTCACAACTTTATGCTATATGGAGACTGAACCTACTCTCACTGTAAGGACAGGCCTGAATTCAAATTTATGAAAGTGATAGAAAAGAGATATACTTACATCTTGAATCTCACTTACCTTGCTCCACTGATTGCGACACCAGGACTGCAATTTCAGGTGAGAATGGAAGGGAAGAAGTTTTGAGAAATTAGAGTCACGTTTTCCCTTGGTTTCCTATCTTACATACAATCAATCACTGGGAAATAACATTAAATTGAAGAAAGTTAATTTCTGTTAACTCTCTCTTACCCAGAGAACCCTTTCCTAAAAAAAACCCTCTATCAGGAAGTTTCCTCTCACTCACATCCCCTGAAATAACACTGTACAAACTTCTCTTAGAACATTGATTACACTCTGCAACAGCCAATTTAAGGCCATGATGTATTGTCGTTGCAAATTTGACTTCAGGTCCTGAGATCATCAGGGTTTTGCTCCCTTTCATATCTGAAGCTGCTCAGTTTTCTCACCATGGGCATGCAGTAAACATTTGCTGAATGAAGAAAAGAACACAGAATTTACTCTTGCACTCTTGTGAACCCAGAAATAAATACACAAGGTCAGTCACTCAGTCAGTTCAGTCACTCAGTCATGACTGACTCTTTGCGACCCCATGAATCACAGCACGCCAGGCCTCCCTGTCCATCACCAACTCCCGGAGTTCACTCAGACTCACGTCCATCGAGTCAGTGATGCCATCCAGGCATTTCATCCTCTGTCGTCCCCTTCTCCTCCTGCTCCCAATCCCTCCCAGCATCAGAGTCTTTTCCAATGAGTCAACTCTTCGCATGAGGTGGCCAGAGTACTGGAGTTTCAGCTTTAGCATCATTCCTTCCAAAGAACACCCAGGGCTGATCTCCTTTAGAATGGACTGGTTGGATCTCCTTGCAGTCCAAGGGACTCTCAAGAGTCTTCTCCAACACCACAGTTCAAAAGCATCAATTCTTTGGTGCTCAGCTTTCTTCACAGTCCAATTCTCACGTCCATACATGACCACAGGAAAAACCACAGCCTTGACTAGACGGACCTTTGTATTGCTGCACAAATATGAGGGTGCGTATGCTATGGTTTTTCCTGTGGTCACATATGGATGTGAGTGTTGGACTGTGAAGAAGGCTGAGCACCAAAGAATTGATGCTTTTGAACTGTGGTGTTGGAGAAGACTCTTGAGAGTCCCTTGGACTGCAAGGAGATCCAACCAGTCCATTCTGAAGGTGATCAGCCCTGGGATTTCTTTGGAAGGAATGATGCTAAAGCTGAAACTCCAGTACTCTGGCCACCTCATGCGAAGAGTTCACTCACTGGAAAAGACTTTGATGCTGGGAGGGATTGGGGGCAGGAGGAGAAGGGGACGACAGAGGATGAGATGCCTGGATGGCATCACTGACTCGATGGACGTGAGTCTGAGTGAACTCTGGGAGTTGGTGACGGACAGGGAGGCCTGGCATGCTGCGATTCATGGGGTCGCAAAGAGTGGACATGACTGAGTGACTGAACTGAACTGAACTGATGGTAAATGCTGTGTGCATGCATGCTCAGTAGCTTCAGTCGTGTCTGCTTCTCTGTGACCCTGTGGACTATAGCTGTTTGCTGTCTGCATCACCTCTGGCATGCACTGCTCTCCTTCTGAATGACGCCCTGCTTTCCTGAATGTGGATTTCTTCTGCCCTCTGTGTCTGATCTAGGAGAGGCTCTCTGTGAAGAAAAAAGAGGTAGAGACACAAAAGTGGAGAAAAACAAAGTGCATATAGTGTCTATAAAAGTCAGCTCCAGTTACCCAGAATGCTGAGGCTGGCTGCCTTTGTGAACCTAGTTCTTTAGCCACCTTTTTGATTGAGCCACAGGTTTCTTTTTAGCTAAGTTAGACACAGTTGATTTCCACTGCTTGCAACAGAAGTAGTTCAATGAATATACATGGAGGTGTAGTTAGTCTTAATATAACACACAAAAAGTTATCCATTTATCAACACTTGACCTAAAAACTAGAGAGGAATTAAAATGGAAAACAAAGAGAATAATGAATGTGGATCATTTTTCAGTGTCACCGGAGTCAGTTCTTACAGCATGAGTTAAATTTTTCCTTGCAGTTCCAGATATCAAATTATACTCATATTCATCTGTAAATATTAAGATATAGTTTCTTCTAAGGTTCAACTACTTTTAATTGAAAACAATACTACTACTTCCTTTGCAGGTTTATTGTGAAGATTACACGGCATCATGTGAAACACATAAATCCAGCAACTTAAAAAGAAAATAGCCTCAAAATGAACTATTATTATTTGCAGATGTGAATTTTCTGGTTCTAGCCCTTGGGTTAGGTAGTTAGACATTAACAGAAAGGAGGTGACAGAGGCAGATAAAAACCACAGGAATAATCAAGCTAAGCCCCAACCATCGGGAGGCTCTCCTCTGACACTAGCATCTAAGAGGTGATGGTGGCTAGAGACCAGCGGGGAATAGTCCAGTTAGGCCGAAGCCATCTGGAGACCTTCCCTCGGCCCCACCCAGGACAGGTGACACTATGGTCAGGGGGTGGGCAACCGATCGTGATAAAGAGGGAGCACTGTGACGCAAGAGAGCTTCCCCGGGGTTGCGCATTCCCAGACTAGACCGGCAGATAACCTCCAGTAGGTGGCGCTAGTCGTAAAGACCCCTCCGGCCAATGCAGGAGACTTAAGAGGCACGGGTTCGATCCCTGGGTCAGGAAGAACCCCAGGAGAAAGGAAATGGCAATCCCCTTCAGTCTTGTAGACTGGAGAATCCCATGGACAGAGGAGCCTGGCAGGCTATGGTCCATAGGGTCTCAAAGAGTCGGACATGAATGAAGTAACTTAGCATGTACAGCACCCAAACCCAAACTCATTATATCAACACGTAAACAAATCTGCATGTGGTTTTGCCCTCCTCTGGGTTTTTCTTAGTGAATCAAGGGTAGGAACATATGCAATAATGAACTTGTTACAGAACTCAGGACAGTCAATCAAATAGCAATCCCCTGTTACCCATTGATGAGAGCACCTGCCTCCTTGCAGAAAACTCCTTACAGACACCCTTAAACCTGTTTGAGAAGGCTGGTTTCACCTTGCAGGAACAGTACCGCTCTCCCTCTGAGAGTGCATCTATGTTTTAATATTGCTTTGCACTTAAGCCTGAAGTGGTAATTTGCAATGTTTTGCTTGCTATCTAAAGGAGCAAGATTGCTGGTCTCTGGTCTCCCCATTGACCTCCTGGATTAAAGCTGTCTGTCTGAAGCCTCCAACTCTGTAATCCTTGTATTGATAGTACCACTCTGCCTCCTCCGTCCTTTACCCTCACTATTGCCTCCCTCTAAGAAGAGGATTGTTGCTACTTGACTGATCAGACTCCATTGCATTAATCAGGCCAAGTTTCTCTGCTGAGACAGATCACTTCACTGGAACATATTGTGTATCTGAGACTTTCCCTGTCTACTTCCTCTTCCTTTATCTATTTCCAGGACAGTAAATGGCCAGGAGGGTGAGCCAACTTTACCACATTAGAAAAAGGATAAAAGTAAGAAGCAAGAAGACTTGATTAAGCCAGATAGTATCAGCCAGTGTCCTGAAATTTTAGAATTGATTAGAATTACTTGGAATGTTTGTTAAAATACAGATGGCTGGCTCCAATTCCAGTTTTTTAGATTCAGTAGGTCTGAGAGAGAGGCTGGGAATTTGCCTCTGTCATAAGTGACTAAGTGATGGTGATCATTGCTGATCCAAAGATGTTTCTGAGATCCCTGGACCTTCGCAGACCACTGGTGCCATTTATCAAAACTATGATCTGTATTGGAACTTATCAGGTATATGTTTTTCATTTTTTCCATACTTACCACTTCAAATATATGTATATTTCTTTCTGTGAAGTCATTGAAGAAGCCAGAGTGAAGGATAGGACAACCAAATACTAAAAATGATAAACTAAAAATATTGCAATATATATGAAAATATGCTACCATATTTTATCATATCTAAATGTCATGGATTGGAAGATATACTATTATTTTAGGTACTGTCATGAAGGAAAATATTCTCTGCTAGTTATGCTATGATACATGTTTACTTATATATGAGTTTTTATGTTATTGATATTAAAATGATAGGTTTATACTTACTATTTAATCTCATATTTTATCATATATCATTATTATGCAAACAAAGAAAGCAAAATAAAAGTAAAATAATTATTTAAGATGTTAAAATTTTTCATATCCAGAGTTTGATCTTCAGTTCACTTTCCTACTCATATAAAATGAAGTTCAGTTTGTTTGTGCACAGTGTTATGCTGTGCATGGTCAATGGCACTGGGGCTCCATCCCCTTGGTAGAGCTATAGCTGTGAAGTCTTGAAACAGTGATCACTGTTTTCTAAAAGATTTTATTTTGAAGTGTTCACACCTTTTCTGAAATTTTGATATTGAAGTGTTCTTGCTCTTACTATAAACCTTTAATTGGCTTTTTGGCAACAGCAAGGAACCATATTCCTTCAAATGTAGCACAACTATTTTGTTGATTGAACCATGATAGAACTGCAGTGGTCTCTTCATGCAATCATGAAAAGAACCAAGTTTCAGACATTTTGTAAAAGCTGATGAAAATTAGGTTTAGAACTGCTGTCTGACAGTGATTGCAAGATGCTGTAAAGTGTAAGACAAATCCTTAACATCAGAGATCTTAGAATATGCAGAAGAAACTATATGTCTTACTACTGATGAAATAAGAGTTGCTCTAATTTTTCAGTTTCCATAAATTTGTAAGATACCTCCACCCATTTCTCTTCCTTATTGCAGTCATCTGCAAAGCAGTGGGTCACTTCTTTCAATCCTTTTGAATTTTAGCACAAATTCTACCATAAATTCTGATCATTTTACTACCCATGTACTATCCTTCTTGAGCTTCCTTAGTGGCTCGGATGGTAAAGAACTTGCCTGCAATGCCAGAGACCTGGGTTTGATTCCTGTGTCAGGAAGATCCCCTGGAGAAGGGAATGGCAACCCACTCCAGTATTCTTGCCTGGAGAATTCCATGGACAGAGGAGCCTGGTGGGCTGCAGTCCATTGGGTTGCAAACAGTCAGACACGGCTGAGTGACTAACACTTTCACTTTTCAATGTCCCTCTTGTCTCTTCATTTCCTCTTCAAGGATGATCTTATACTAAAACCTATCTCTTGCACTTACTCCCAAGTGAATGCTCATAATTACACCTATTTCATAATCATAACTTGAAGCATTCCACTCCCAAACATCACCTGCTCTTTTTCTAGGCCATTCATGATTTACAGTACCATGTCTCCCGCAATTCTTTGTCAGTGCTTAGAGAAATCGCTCCTTGTCTCTACAACATGCTTTATCACTGATTCTACATTATCCCTCACAAACCTCATATCACCACTCCTTCCCCAATTTAGGTCCCATTGTGTATCCTTGCGTTTACTTCTTCAATTTATTTTCCCCATTCTCCCTGTATTTTATTCAGTTTGTGTGCTGAGTAATCATGCTGACTAAACTAACTCATTGCCTTTGCTGAACCTATGCCTGAACAGCTGAATGTTGCTGGAGAAAAATGCACAATTCTGCTGAAAGGTCTCATTTTAATTTCATGACTACTCATCTCAAGTTGGTTCTTGGTGCTGCTTTGCATTTGTTCTCTTTTTATTTCTGCCTTATTTTCTTCTTCACCCTTTTTCTTATGGCTTATTTACATTGGCATAAAAAAACCTGCTACAATATTTCTTAAAAAAATAACCTCCCTCGATCCACATTCCTTAGAGCTGTTACCCCATTTCTCTGCTCTCTGTCACAACTATCCATCTAAAAGAATTGTTACTATTTGATATCTGCTTATTCTCACTCAGTTTTCTTTTGAACCTACATCTTTTATGCTTTTATTCCTACAATTCTTAAATAGACATCAGGGTTACCAGTGAGTTTCCTCATTTAAAACGCAAATTGCTTATTTTTGTTTTATTCACTTACTGATACAGTTAATCATTTGATACACATAAGGATTCCTTAGTGGCTCAGCAGGTAAAGAATCTGCCTGCAATGCAGGAGACCAGGGTCCGATCCCTGGATTAGGAAAGTCCCCTGGAGAAGGGAAAGGCTACCCACTTCCGTATTCTGGCCTGGAGAATTCCATGGACTGTCTATGGGGTCGCAGAGTCAGACACGACTGAGAGACTTTCACATTCAAGGATATTTTCTTCATTGTTTTCTTCTAAGACAACTCTATTTCTCTCCTCAGTCATTTTCTATTTTTTCTGAAGATTCTTTGCTGATTGCTCTCATTTTTCTGACTTTTAAACATAGATTCTTTCATGTCAAGTATTTAATCTAGGCTCATCATTACAAATGTTGTTTTAATTCTGGTATTTGCAAATTTTTATCTCTAGCTTAGACTTCCCTCCTGAACTCCAAATTTTCTATTGCATATATCTAGTACGCAACTCAAAATGAACATGCCTAAAAATCTTTTTCTGATGTCTTACTTCTTCAAATCTATTTGTTTTGCAACTTTGTGTCTCAGTTAATGACAAATATATTCATACAATCAGGCCTAAAACCTTGAAATCACTCTTGCTTTCACAAACTTTATCATGTCCAATGTGCAGTCCAAAAGCAAATGTCTGTAAAATCTACATTGAGAATATATATAGATTCTGACCACTTCCATCCTTTTATTGTACTCCTAACATTTGGTGTAAATTCAATGTTATTCCTTACAAAGATGTTTGCAAAATTCTAGTGGTAATTTCACTTTCATTGTTGCTCTTACATTCTTTACAATGTAGTATTTAAAAATTAAAGTCTAATCATGTTATCCCTGCCTCCCAAACATTTCAATGCTTTTCTCATTTCATTCATTCAAAATTGGAAAAAAAAATCTTAAAACTACCTACATGAACTACATAATTCCGTTGCTTTACTTTCTGACTATTTTAAATGGTCTTCTATTCTCCCTCTTGCTCATTTATCTCTGGCCACAAGGGTGAAAAAAAATCACCTAATAATGTGTTACTTCAAAGCTACTGATATTGCTACAATATTTCCTATTAAAATAACTTCCCTTGACCCACATATCTTAGAGCTAATGGCAGAATTCATAAACTAGGAATGTCTTGAGAAACCTCAAACTGAAATTTGTTTTAGCATGGTTCTAGGTTACCTGTTTCCTGAGATGCCTGGAAGAAGAAAATGCAAATCTTTGGAGAAAGTCATTTAAAAAATAAGTCTCAAAGAATCAATTAAAGTGACCTAGAATTTTTTGCCAAAAGTCTTTGCTGGAAAAAGGCCATAAAAAAGAACCAGAAGAAAAAAAAATAAACAAAATCTTACTACAAAACTTTCAGATATTGAAATCATTGGATGCAGAATATAAAGTATGTATCTAAAGAGTAAAAAGGGCAATTGAAATTATGAATTAAAATAGGTGGCTATAAAAAAAATATTACCAGATAGTTTTGCCTAAAGTTGGAAGAGAAGCTCTTAAAAAAATTAAACTAACTAGGGCAGATATCGTTAAAGGATGAAACAAATTATACAGAGCCAAAAAGGGGATTCATAAATTGAGACAGATATAAATAAATTACACAAAATGCAAAACAATGAGACAAGGTGTTAAAAAAATAGTAGTGTTAAAGTACTTAAAGAAGAGAGGAAGGTCCAGTTTTCTCATCTAACTGGAAATCTAGACAGGGATAATAGAAGTGGAGAGGAAATATTTAAATATACCATTTTTACAACTGAAAATAGACAAATTATCTATTAAAAGTAACAGTATATTTCTAGGAGGAGAAATTAAATCTTTTAAATTACAACTCAGGGTGAACATGAATATCATTAATGTAAAAGAGTTGATATCTGAAGTAGGTAAAAAGAAAAAACAGATAACATATTAGGTTGAACCATTTCAAATAGATTGAAAATGGTCAAATAGCTTCAGTTTTATATATGGTCAGTCTATTACAAAGAAACAATCCCCAACTGTTGGGAATTTGGAAGACAAAACTATCTGTGCCACAAAAGTAGAAAAAATTATCATATATGTGTAACTTCAAAAGCACCTACATATGGGTCCGTGGGAAGAATTTACAAAACAGGTATGTCTGTTTGAACAAGTTCAAAAGCCATGATGAAATATTTGCTATGCAAAATAAAATCTTCAAATTTTGGAAAGAAAATAAAGGCCGACCTGGAAGTACAAACCTGATCGAACTAAGGGCTGAATAAACACATTTTTCTGGCAAACACTGGCAAATATTAGCACCTTCCTTACAAAGACTTCAAAAGATTCTACATTTACATGTCCATAATCATGAATGAGGTTCCTGGCCAAAATCCAGGACACTGACAGCGCTAAATGTTGGTAAGAATCTAGAACAACCAAAAGTTTTAATTTATTGCTGGTGGGAATGCAAAATGGTACAGCCACTCTGGAAGACGTGCAGTTTCATTCAAAACTAAATGTACTCTTACCAAATGACCCAGCAATCATGGTACCTGCTATTTGTCCAAATGAGCTGAATACTTAAACCTGAACACAAATGCTAATAGGAACTTTATTCACAATTGGTAATATTTGGAAGCAACCAAAATGCCTTCAGTAGGTGAATTGATAAACAAATTGAAGTATTTCCCTATGCACACAAGTACTCAGCCACCAGTCGTGTCCGACTCTTTGAGATTCCATGGACTGTAGCCCACCAGGCTCCTCTGTCCATGGGATTCTCCAGGCAAGACTACTGGAGTGAGTTGCCATGCCATCCTCCAGAAGACCTTCCCAATCCAAGGACCAAATCCACATGTTTTATGTCTCCTGCACTGGCAGGCAGGTTCTTTACATTAGTGCCACCTGGGACGCCCTTATTTCCCTACAATGGAATATTATTCTGTGATGAAATGAAATTTGCAATTAAGCCATGAAAGAACATGGAGGAACTTTAAATGTATATTTCTAAGTGAGAGAAGCCAGTCTGAAACCGCTGTGGGCTGTACTTAGCGGCTCAGTCATGTCCAGCTCTGTGTGACCCCATGGACTGTAGGCCTCAGCCTCCTCTGTCCTTGGAATTTCCAGGCAAGAGTACTGGAGGAGGTAGCCATGCCCTTCTCCAGGGGATCTTCCCAACCCAGGGATCAAACCCAGGTCCCCCGAATTGTAAGTGAATTCTTTACTGTGTGAGCCACCAGGGAAGCCCAAGAATACTGGAGTCTATCCTTTCTCCAGGGGATCTTCCTGACCCAGGAAGTGAACTGGGGCCTCCTGCACTGCAGGCAGATTCTTTACCAGCAGAGCTACCAAGGAAACCCTCCTAAAATCCTATACAATGTCTAATTCCATCTATATGACATTCTGGAAAAGGCAAAACTGTGAAGATAGTAGTTGTCAGGAGTTCAGTGGGAGAGAGGTAGAAATGCATAGTAGGAGCATTGGAGATTTTCATAGGGTGGTGAAACTATTCAGGAAGATGCTGTGATTGTGGACATATGCACTATACCTGTGTTTAACCCATATGACGTACAGTACAAAGAGTGAGGCCTAATGTAAGCTAGGTACTTAAGCTGTTAATACTGTATCAGTCTTGGCCTATGACTACAACAGATGCAAGATATTAATAACATGGGAAACTAGAGGGAGAGGATGAGTTACATGGAAATTCTGTGCTTTCTGCTCATTTTTTTCTGTAAACCTAAAACTTTCAAAAATTAACTTAAAAAAGCTTGAGAATAAACAAAAAACTATTTAATAAGTAATNACTTCATATACATTTTCCAAAACTTACTAGTGATAAATTGATGTAAATTGATACATATAAGATTTAGTAAAACTCAGTGCATATTGAAAAACTTTTTTTGCCAACTTAAATGAATTATTTTATAGTGTATTACTTATCTATGGATTACGTGACTGCTTCAGTGCTCTGAAATATGAAATCACTAAGCATGGGATGACCTGAGTTAGGGAGGGAAGATGGGTCAAGGAAAAAGCTTTGAACTGAACTGGATATAAAAATAAATGAAGTTTTGATTTACTTTGGATTGGATCTTCTGATAGAGAAAGTGCTGAAATGGACTTTTCCTTTACATAGACATTATCAGGTGGAAAAAAGAAATATGAGTGGGAAATAAGAAAAAACACTGTGAGATCTGCCTAATGGTGCATCAAGAAGTGAGGAAAAGCAAGCTGACAGATCACAAAGAGCACCTTTATGAGGAGTGGCTGCAGAAACACAGTCATTTTCATTCTTATGCTCTTATTGGTTTTAAATGTCAAGTAAATTAAGAAACAATAATAATACTCTAAATTCCAAATTTCTGTAGCAGAAATCTGATTAAATAAATGGCTGAATACTATGTGTATGATACCATACAATGTGGCATGGTATCTCTAAAAGGTAGATCAAGAAAGAACTTTTTTTCCCTCTTTTGCTCTGTTCTCTTGTGGAGAACTTTTATGATCTCAGACGTCTGATAACTTACATGACTGAAGCTATCATAATGCATCACTACAGCCTCAACTAATGGTTATGAACTAGGAAAAAGAGGCTATTTTTATTCAAAGTAAAACAAAGATAATGATAGCAAATAATTTAAGTTTTGGATATTCCCTATGTGGATGGAAATGTTAACAGATCTTTTAAAACTTATATTTGTAATATATGTCTGTTCTTTTCTTACTGATACAAGGAAACTATTTACTAGACTTACTCTATAGCCACATTCCCAGAGCTGAAGATAAAGCAAAATGGTGGAATTTCTCTGTACATATTTCCAAGCAGCTAGTGATCTGTAGCCAGGACCGTGGCTCCAGCAAAGATGCTTGTACCTAGCTAACTGCCAGTATTTCAGTTTTGTGTTACTTCCCTGGGGATAGATGGAGGAAGAAATTTGACCTTTTTTTTTTTTTTCAAGCAATCATATGAGACATACCGGTTAAACACCAAAGTCACCTTGAGAGTAATGTATGCAAGTAATAACACTTTTATGTGTGTTTCTGATGAAGCCTGGAATAATGAACAAAGTAATGATACTGCCTAAGAGAAGAGCAAATCAGGAAACTAGTTGTGACCAGTTGTCCCAAGCACTGGTGTCTGGCCCTGCTTCTGAGGTTTTATGGATATATAATTGAACCAGGCCTGTTATAGGCTTCTCTGGACACATTTAGCTCCTAAAACAGTTTCTGTCAATGTAACAACTTGTATATTACATCCTGTGGACTGTAGATAATTGCTTAAGCTCTCTGGTTTACTGATTCCTCTCCCACAGACCTGCAAGACTGCTTAACCTTTAATATTGCACAACGAGAACTTGGTATCTATAAAGGAGACCTTGAAGTCCTAGCATCTCAAACTATAAATAAAGTGAGATAAGAGTGTTTATGTGACTTGACTACAATCAGCGACGTTCGTTAATCTGCACTGGATTCAAAAGAATTGTGTGACCTTTCCTAGTAATTAAACCTGCAGAATGAAAGTCCTTTCTTTCTTTTCCATTGTAAAATAATTCTGCCAGTCTGGGAAGAAGTATATGAGAGCAGAATGACACTCTTCACTAACTTAGACCAGTCAGTCAAATGTTACCGTCTGTTGCCATGTGGTGCATTGTGGAGCTGACACACATTTAGCCTTTGAAGAAAGGGCATGTAATTGCATCAGTGTGCCATGAAATCCATTTAAATCTGGCAAATGTACTGCAATGCTTTGTTAGCAATTATAAATTCACAGTGGTAGGTGATAGGAACAGAGTCAGAAATGGGATGTCAGGAAAAATGAGGATCACTTGCTGGTAACTGTCTATTCAGTTGCCAAGAAATTAAACAGTTTGAGTTTCACTGGGGTATTAGTGCTATTGCTTAGAAACTAGCAGTTAATTTTTATACCCCTCTGTCATCCCCACCTTTGTTCTCATGAAGCAAACAGATTTAGCTTCTAATGCACAGAGTGATGCCGTAATGAAAAGACGTGGTTCTCTGAAGGAAGAGATGTTTAAAAAGGAAGTATTTCTTCCTAAGACTATAGCTTTTAAAACTGCATTAGCAGAAGCATGATCAGGAGAGTCAAAAAGGAGAATATTTTAAGCCTGAATGTGCTTGTGTATAGGTGCTCAGTTGTGTCTGACTCTTTGCAGCCTCTTGGACTGTAGCCTGCCAGATTCCTCTGTCCCTGGAATTTCCCAGGCAAGAATAATCGAACTGGTTCCCATTTCTTCTCCAGGGGATCTTCCTGACCCAGGGATCAAATCCACATTTCTCTTGCATTGAAAGAAGATTCTTTATCTGCTGAACCATCAGGGAAGCTCTTAAACCTAAATGTAATATACAACCTACTGTGTGAGAGTAGCATTCTTGTTTGAAACTGTGGAATTTTCATCCTTTGTGCTTAGTTGCTCAGTCATATCTAACTCTTTGTGACCCCATGGACTGTAGCCCGCCAGGCTCCTCTGTCCATGGGGATTCTCCAGGCAAGAATACTGGAGTGGGTTGCCATGCCCTTTTCTAGGGGATCTTCCCAACCCAGGGACTGAACCCAGGTCTCCCACATTGCAGGTGGATTCTTTACCATCTGAGCCCCTAGGGAAGCCCTTTTATACTCTGGCTTGGCACATATATACAAAACTCCCAAGTTGTTGAAAGAGTGAAAATGGTAAGGCTAACACAATGAAAATATTTAGTTTCATGATGCATTAAATTTATAAATAGCATCCGGGTTTTTTAAAATCAAATATAAGGATATAATCAGAGTACATGTCTCAAAAATAGGGATCGTTTTGACCCTCCTGACAGGAATGAATTTCATGATCACTCCTCAGGTATGCAGGTGCAAGTGAGTTTAATAGATTAGCTAATGAAATGCACTTTATGTAAATCTCCCAAATACATTTTAAAGCCCAAATATTTTATACATAATTATAATTTGTAACATAAGCCTTAGGGAAGACTAGGGGAAAGTCCTTTATTCTTGTTGTTTACTTTCTTTCCCTAACCCTAACTCTTAATCCTGGCAACCCACTCCAGTACTCTTGCCTGGAAAATTCCATGGGCGGAGGAGCCTGGTGGGCTGCAGTCCATGGGGTCGCTAAGAGTCGGACACGACTGAGTGACTTCACTTTCACTTTTCACTTTCATCCACTGGAGAGGGAAATGGCACCCCACTCCCGTGTTCTTGCCTGGAGAATCCCAGGGGTGGGGGAGCCTGGTGGGCTGCCGTCTATGGGGTCGCACAGAGTCGGACACAACTGAAGCGACTTAGCAGCAGCAACTCTTAATCAGGTCTCTGGCTCTCCCCAGCACCCTGATGCAGTGTCCATCCTTTCCTCCAAAACTTCCCTCAAAAATAAATCATTATTTAAAATTATTTCTACCTCTGTGCTACTGCAAGTTTCCAGCCTTTTTTCCTTTTAAAATTTCCTATTTCAAAATACCTCTTCCTTTCTAATTATCTCCTGACATATTTTGCCATATTTCTTCCTTAAGAATCTGCAGATAATGGCAAAAATTGCTAAATGAATAATATATGAAGCCAAATGTGGTTAGCTAAAATGCCAGTCTTATTTTTATTGAAAATCAGCAACTTAAATTATATTTAAGGAGATCATTTTCTTATTTCTGGATTTGGAGAAAGTGTGTATTTATTTGGAACTCTAATGAGAAAATGAGAGTTGGATATCTTACTATCTAATTCTGAGAATACATTAAAACTAAATCGGTATTTTCCCAGTACAGTGACATCATATTTTAAATTATGTATCTGCAGGACTAGAGTTGATCATTGAGCTCACATATAAACATTCTTCAGTAGAATTTTTAGTAAACTTAATGGCACTCCATGATGATGAATTAGAGCTCACAGTGAACTGAAAAGCAGGATGAACTCATTAATCAATTCAATACAGTATCTGTCACAGGTAACTTTAGAATTATCTATTTCCTTCTCATAGCTGGAAAAGCCTGGTCGCCAGATGACTATTGATAAAATGTCACAGTGAAAAAACATCTGAAATTGAAGTATAACTACTTTGATATAAAGTACTGAATTATAGAAGTAGAGAAAATTTTGGTATTATAGTAACTCTCGTAAGCACCCATACGTCAGTATTTTATATGAAATTAGAATGAAAATGAAGTAAATTAGATATTAATTGCATCATTTTATGGAGAAGGTAATGGCACCCACTCCAGTACTCTTGCCTGGAAAATCCCATGGACGGAGGAGCCTGGTAGGCTGTAGTCCATGGGGTTGCTGAGAGTCAGACATGACTGAGGGACTTCACTTTCACTTTTCACTTTCATGCATTGGAGAAGGAAATGGCAACCCACTCCAGTGTTCTTGCCTGGAGAATCCCAGGGACGGGGGAGCCTGGTGGGCTGCCGTCTATGGGGCCACACAGAGTTGGACACGACTGAAGTGACTTAGCAGCAGCCGCAGCAGCATTTTAACCGAATACAGGAGCTACAGCATAGGCGTTAAATCAATATGCTGATAACTCCCAAATTTGAATATTAAGCTTGTATCCTAATTCCCAGGTGTGTGTCTTAAGCCTAAACTCTCAGCAGAACTCCAGCCTCATAATA
Source organism: Redunca redunca (assembly GCA_006410935.1). Classification (NCBI taxonomy): domain Eukaryota; kingdom Metazoa; phylum Chordata; class Mammalia; order Artiodactyla; family Bovidae; genus Redunca; species Redunca redunca. The sequence goes on from SJYQ01004293.1 coordinate 238,866, forward strand.
TAACCACATATAAAGTCTCCACATGGATGTGTACTATCTCAAATTTAATGTAACCAAAAGGGAACTATTACCTTTAGTCCTTAAACATCCTTCTGCCTCAGTCTCCCATTTCAGCAAGACTATCACAGCTTAAACAAAAACTTGAATGTAATCTGATTACACTCATTTACTCACTTCTTTTATCTAACCCGTGAGCAACTCATGTAGATCCATGTATATTTCCATGTACTTTTTACCATTCCCACTATTTTTACCCTGATTAAGTTTTCATGATTTCTTGGCAAGACATTGCTAAAAGCCTGTTTATGAATTTTTTCTGCTTTCCTTTTGGCCTTTTCTTTCTCTTGTCCACAGTATGATCTGAATAATGGCCTAAAAGTTAAACCAGATCACACCAATCCTTATTTAAAATTCTTTACTATTTTCTTAGAATCATTGTCAAAATCCTTATAGACTTAAAATTCATACACACACTGGTTCCTGCTAAATGCTCAGATCTCAGAGTGAATCATTCTCTCCTTTGCATATCTTGTGCCCAAATTACTGGAATGGTTTTGGTTTCTTGATTTTAGCAAGCTTGTCCCCATCTTCAGGTCTTTGCAGAAATTATTTTCTCTGCTTAAAATATAGTTCTGCTTAACTTTCTAAAGGCTGTCTCCTTGCCATTCAGATCTCTGTTAAACATCAGTGTATCAGATTCCTTCCCTACCTTCTCAAACTGTGGTAGCCACCCAGGTGATTGCCACTGAGTTGAATTAATCTAAGTCTTTGAGTAGCACTTCACCATAACTCATTTTTCTGTTTTTCCTTTCTTTCTTTCTTTCTGCACCACATGGCATGCGGGATCTTAGTTCCCCCAATCAGACCCGGGATCAAACCCACAACCCCTGCACTGGAAGCATGGAGTATTAAACCCTGGACCACCAGGGAAGTCCCTACCTGATATTTCTTGAGTATTTATGTGTTTTATTTCTACTGACTGTCTCTCTCTACTAGAATGTAAGCTCCATCAGAGCCCAAAACTTAATCAGTTTTGTTCACTCTTCCATTCTCAAGATATATAATTGTGATTGGTGCATTCAGACATTTTGAGTATTTTCCAAATAAATTTATTAATGAATTATATATTTGCCAGGAGAAATATCAATAACCTCAGATATGCAGATGATACCACCCTTATGGCAGAAAGTGAAGAGGAACTAAAAAGCCTCCTGATGAAAGTGAAAGAGGAGAGTGAAAAAGTTGGCTTAAAGCTCAACATTCCAAAAACTAAGATCATGGCATCTGGTCCCATCACTTCATGGGAAATAGATGGGGAAACAGTGGAAACAGTGTCAGACTATATTTTTTTGGGCTCCAAAATCACTGCATGGTGACTGCAGCCATGCAGTCATTAAAAGACGCTTACTCCTTGGAAAGAAAGTTATGACCAACCTAGACAGCATATTGAAAAGCAGAGACATTACTTTGCCAACCAAGGTCTGTCTGTCTAGTCAAGGCTATGGTTTTTCCAGTGGTCATGTATGGATGTGAGAGTTGGACTGTGAAGAAAGCTAAATGCCAAAGAATTGCTGCTTTTGAGCTGTGGTGTTGGAGAAGACTCTTGAGAGTCCCTTGGACTGCAAGGAGAGCCAACCAGTCCATTCTGAAGGAGATCAGCCCTGGGGTTTCTTTGGAAGGAATGATGCTAAAGCTGAAACTCCAGTACTTTGGCCACTCATGTGAAGAGTTGACTCATTGGAAAAGACGCTGATTTTGGGAGGGATTGGGGGGAGGATGAGAAGGGGACAACAGAGGATGAGATGGCTGGATGGCATCACTGACTCAATGGACATGAGTTTGAATGAACTCCAGGAGATGGTGATGGACCGGGAGGCCTGGCGTGCTGCAGTTCATGGGGTTGCAAAGAGTTGGACACAGCTGAGTGACTGAACTGAACTATATATTTTCAACTGCATAATTATTATAACTTGGTAAGTGTGAACCAGCCAGGAAACCATAGTAAAAATGTTGAATCTACCTGCCAACATGTTATTTTAGAAATTAGATTTGTTTCATGTTCCACGTTGGACTGAATTGGAATATTTACATGTTTACCTTATCATTTTGGACTGTAAAATTTTAACATCACAACAGTTGTTGTATGATTATTTACATATACATATGTATGTATATGATTATTTACAGCTTATTATGTTCCACACAATCATTTAAGTGCTTTACACATGTTAACTCATATAATGTTTATCACATCATAATAATACAAATTTTATTTTATAGATGAAGAAACTAAGGCATAGAAAGATTAAACAACTCATGATTATATGGCTAGTAAATAGCAGAGTTGCAGAATCAAACCTTGCAGGCTGGATTGTCTGTGTTCATCATCACTAAGCTATATTGCTTCTTAACCTTGAAATGCAATTTAGCTCATTCAGCCAACCTTCCATAGTTATTCACTGATAGCTTACATGTTATTGACAAAGTATTAAATATTTTAGATGGAAAGATAAACATTGCAGTTATAGTCTTCAGGAAACTTTTGTTCCTGATGGGCTAGTAGAAAAGTTAAAAATTAATGAAGTGTCTATTATTATGAGTATGGAAAATGCTTGATAAATAAAAGTGGCAGGGTCTAAGTTAACTCATAGAAACAGTTGGAAATGATATTAGACATATATTGAGGAAGGGAATTTGCCAGTCAAGGGATCCTGGAGGAGTTCATGTTTACATTAAATCCCGAAGCCTCAGTAGGCGTTACCTAGGAGAGGAACAAGCATGCTCATGGCAAAGGAACACAGCAAGAGCACAGTATAAAGCGCAGAGTCTGGCCTTGCGTATGTTCTGTGTGGCAGGGCTGCCCTGAGATGGTAGAACGCTTACCCTGCCTGGCTTTCTTGTTAGCTGGCAGTAACATGGTCTTATGAGAATCATTCATCTAATCCCTACACTCAGTGGCTTTTCTGACCTACTGATTACAAGGTCAACAAAACTATTGGCTATCTGTTTGCAACAAAACTATTTCTCTGATTATATACAAAAGAAAGAAAAAAGGAGGTAAAAATGACCTAAGAAATGAAAAAGTTTATGCAAGCAAACAGCATAAAACATATAAATAACAGAATTATTTTTAAAATGCTACAAAATAGGAACAGTATTTTTAAAGGAATTATCTATGAGAAACATTTTTAATTTTAACATTAACCAACAATATGACAATTAATATCCTTAAAGTAATTTAAATTAAGACAGGTTTTAGTAACTCACCCCATAANTTTCTCTCTTTTGTATTAGCTTGTAATGTATTAAAAAATACATTAATATGTGAAGAAGAAAACAGTCATTCATCTCTTTACTGCTTACTGGTACATTTCCTTTTAAGATATGAGGATGTCTTGTGATTAATTGTACAACTTTTCAGTAATTATGGTTATTGCTAAAGAACATTTCATCAGAAACTTGAGAGAAAATTTTAAAGACATTCATCAAAATTTCCATTTGGAGTCTAGAGAAACAGTAGATATTGACTTCTCTTGAGCAATGGATCATGATTTATAGATTCAAAGAGAGAGTCAATATTTACCTTCAGTGAAAATGATTCTTGATGGTCAATGAAATGTAAAATTTACTACATTGTCTTGAAATCTATTAAATAATGACACTGCTAAATAACATTTTTATTTTTCCATTTATAAAAATGTATGTGCACTCTAAGAAATTCTGTAATGTAGACAATATTAAAAGTAGAAAAATTACCAGTAATTTCCCATCAAAGAAAAGCAACTGTTAACACTTGGTGTATTTCATGCCTTTCCTTTTCTTATTAAAATATTTGGGTGTTTTATAAATTTTGATTTTAAATATGATAAAAATGAAATATGTAGCTTACATTATTCATACACAATATGCATTCTTCCTTCTGCTCAGAGGACTGTACATCTTCATCTATTGACCTGTGACTCACTAAACCTTGTGTGCAGTAAGTGTGTATCTCCAACCCACTGATACTGTGTTTGTGCGTGAACACTGCTTGAGGACATCCAAGGTTTACATGCCTTTACATGTTCCCACCAGCTATCTTGCTGTTTTCTCTCTGTCACAAAGCCAACATATGTCATTTGAGGGCTTCTCTTTTCAGTATCGGAGAAGGCAATGGCACCCCACTCCAGTACTCTTGCTTGGAAAATCCCATGGATGGAGGAGCCTGGTAGGCTGCAGTCCATGGGGTCGCTGAGAGTCAGACATGACTGAGCGACTTCCCTTTCACTTTTCACTTTCATGCACTGGAGAAGGAAATGGCAACCCACTCCAGTGTTCTTGCCTGGAGAATCCCAGGGACGGGGGGAGCCTGGTGGGTTGCCGTCTATGGGGTCGCACAGAGTTGGACACGACTGAAGTGACTTAGCAGCAGCAACTTTTCAGTATGGATCCAGAGTTAGAAGACATATATTTTTTTCTTCTTTTTGAAGAATACCATATCTTGAAGAACATTTTTCTTTGAAATACTTAATATTTTCTTCTAGGCATTTGATGTTTCTTCACATATTTTATGTTTTTATATCTATCAGAAGAAAAACTTTGTACTTTCCTGCTTATGTGTTACATATATATTTCCCTTTTAAAAATTTCTTGGCCTTCTATACTATGTTACTATGGTAAATGAGTTTTATTTTTAATTAATTTTTATTAATTAGGGGTAAGAATTTCCCCTTACAAGTGTTTTCACTGTTATTAATAAGTGTTTTCACTGTTGTTAATAAGCTTCAGAATTATTATTATTATTTTTCATTGCTCACCTTTGAAGCAAGAGCTCTATGTAGGCCTGATGTTGAGATTCAAAGATTGAAATCAACTATTTCATGGATATTAAGGATATTTCTAACTGCAGATCTTTATGTATAGGAATTCCAGCTGAAATATATCATATTTAGAAAAACATCAAGAATAATTTTCTTCAAGCTAACCTATAGGAAGCCCAACTGAGCCAAGAAGAAAGCAAGCCAGGAGTGAGGGAAACTAATACTTAGTGAAATAAGTCAGAGAGAGGAAGAAAAATACTGTGTGTTATCACTTACATGTAGAATCTAGAAAAATGAACAAATACAATAGCAAACAATTTGAAAGATAAAAAATGAGAAGACATTCTTTCTTGAGCAACAACAATGGCTAATTCTCATAGCAGTGGGCAGTGCTTAGTGCTTGTTAAAGACTTTGGCTGCCAAGACTCTCTGTAATGGCCAATCAGACCCTACGTTTGATTTTTTAGGCACCAGTTGCAAAGCTTCTGGTCAGCTATAACTTTGGTGGTGGATTCTTGAATATTTCTGATTTCAGAGTGGCAGAGCACATTCTTCACTTCTCAAACACAATTTCAATGATATGACCTAAACCCTTTATGGCATCCTTCTTAATTTCACAGTTCCAGTCTTTCCAATAAGTTTGTGAGTGCCTGACCTCCTCTAATAACTTATTTTGTGCATGAAATACCAAAAACAATTTCTATTTTCCTAAACTGAATGATATCTGGCACGTCTTTTCTAACATGAATCCTTATTGAACGCTAACTCTGTGCCAGGCATTGTTCTAAATGCATTTATTTCTATATGTATATATTAAACATATTTAATTTCAATTGATTTTAATTTTCTTAATATATCTTTCTCACATTCACTCAAATCTGCTGTCCAAATGTAGTTGTTGCTCAAGCCTCAATGCACACTTGCTTTATTTCAATGTTCCTATTACGTTGCAACTTAAAGCCAATTAATGTTGGTAATATTTTACTACTCCTTAAGTTGCAAATTAGGTGATCCATGGCCTAGATCTGATAGATAGAGTGCCTGATGAACTATGGACTGAGGTTCGTGACATTGTACAGGAGACAGGGATCAAGACCATCCCCACGGAAAAGAAATGCAAAAAAGCAAAATGACTGTCTGGGGAGGCCTTGCAAATAGCTGTGGAAAGAAGAGAGGTGAAAAGTGAAGGAGAAAAAGAAAGATATAAGCATCTGAATGCAGAGTTCCAGAGAATAGCAAGAAGAGATAAGAAAGCCTTCTTCAGCAATCAATGCAAAGAAATAGAGGAAAACAACAGAATGAGAAAGACTAGAGATATCTTCAAGAAAATTAGAGATACCAAGGGAACATTTCATGCAAAGATGGGCTCAGTAAAGGACAGAAATGGTACCAACCTAACAGAAGAAGAAGATATTAAGAAGAGGTGGCAAGACTACACAGAAGACCTGTACAAAAAAGATCTTCACGACCCAGACAATCATGATGATGTGATCCCTAATCTAGAGCCAGACATCTTGGACTGTGAAGTCAAGTGGGCCTTAGGAAGCATCACTACGAACAAAGCTCGTGGAGGTGATGGAATTCCAGTTGAGCTCTTTCAAATCCTGAAAGATGATGCTGTGAAAGTGCTGCATTCAATATGCCAGCACATTTGGAAAACTCAGCAGTGGCCACAGGACTGGAAAAGGTCAGTTTTCATTCCAGTTCCAAAGAAAAGCAATGCCAAAGAATGCTCAAACTACCGCACAATTGCACTCATCTCACATGCTAGTAAAGTAATGCTCAAAATTCTCCAAGCCAGGCTTNCGACTAAGGTCCGTCTAGTCAAGGCTATGGTTTTTCCTGTGGTCATGTATGGATGTGAGAGTTGGACTGTGAAGAAGCCTGAGTGCCGAAGAATTGATGCGTTTGAACTGTGTTGTTGGGGAAGACTCTGAGAGTCCCTTGGACTGCAAGGAGATCCAACCAGTCCATTCTGAAGGAGATCAATCCTGGGATTTCTTTGGAAGGAATGATGCTGAAGCTGAAACTCCAGTACTTTGGCCACCTCATGCAAAGAATTGATTCATTGGAAAAAACTGATGCTGGGAGGGATTGGGGGCAGGAGGAGAAGGGGACGACAGAGGATCAGATGGCTGGATGGCATCACTGACTCGATGGACATGAGTCTGAGTGAACTCCGGGAGATGGTGATGGACAGGGAGGCCTGGCGTGCTGCGATTCATGGGGTCGCAAAGAGTCGGACACGACTGAGCGACTGAACCGAACCGATAAATTCCTTTATTTTACAAAGTTAGTCTGTGACTGCATAATTCATTATTAGACAGTGAGTATTACTTCAACATGCCCAGCTGTAATTTATCCCCAAGTAAATGACCAAGAACTGGTTTGTTTTTCATATAATCAAGACACTGGAGAAAAAGGCATAAATGGAGTAGTGCTAAGAATGTGTTTCTCAGGTATATCTTATTGTTTCTTTACACCAAGTGTGAAGGCTTTGAAAGTTAAAAACCACACTGGAGATTATTTCTAATATGTTTGTGTTTAATTATTCTAAATGAAGTCTATTCAAATTATGGCTTTATTCCATGGTATGGTTCAATCACTCTCAGTCTTCTCATTATTAAGTATTTAATTAGAGAAAATCTTCAGGAGATTTATGCATAGGCATCTGCATGTGATAACAAGCAATGAATGGCTGATTTGTAGACTAGCATGGACTAGACATCTAAGCCATACTCTATACGGACCAAGGTATCAAGCAAATTCCTGTTGGTTGTGTCACATGTTGCCCATATATACATTAGTGGCATCGTTACAAGATTTGTAATATCTTTAATGAACTTCAGAAACATTAATTATATGAAGAATATGTTCAGCATCACAACATTTACAGTTATACTCTAATGGATTCTTATATTAAGTAATTGAGAATAATTATCATCACTGAGGTGCATTAGAGACAGAGAAGCTTCCAGATATGCCAAAAGTTTCCAGTCCTATTTGTTATTTTTATAGACAGAACTATTACTATATATAATCCATTAATAAAGCTGCCAGAAGATGCTGGGAGCCAGCGTGAGGAACTCTGCCCACGGCAAAGGTCATGAGGAAGGAGGGTTCGGCATATGCAAAGGCAGGATCGAGCCTCAGGAAACCCCCTGTTCCCGAGCATCTACCCCCAAAACCGGGGTCTGCCTACTTTACTGTTTTATGCTCTCACCTATACCTCTGACTTTACGGGGGTTATCTAGCCTGCCTGTATAGGTTCATCCGGCCACATGTGATTGTTTGCAGCCTCCCAGCTGTGAGAGGCACATGAGAGATGTTTTGGACTTGCTGAAGGCAGATTCTTTTGGGAAGTTGGAAATTGTTAGTATAGTGGGTTGGTTAGGAATTATATTGGTGAAGGGTTTTTCATTTGTTGTGCCAATAATTGTTGCTAATTCCCTGCCCTGGGTGACAAGGGTGTTTCAGGTCAAACCTCTCTGCAGACTAGCTTGTGTGACAGGATATCCATACTCCTGCCACTAGGCACATGATTGTTTACTACCTCTCAACCATAAACAGCACAGAGAGTTTGGAGTATTTTGAAAGTCTTAATTAGCATAGGGCTTTTCTCATTGTTGAGTCAATCACCTCCAGGCCTCCATATCCTTAGGCACCTGGGAATATATTAATGTATTTGGAATATAGAAAAGGAAATGTGGTAGTTTTGATGTTAGCAATACCAGACTTTTTGAGTTAATGAATTTTCTCTTTTGTTATAGATCACTGTACTTTGTTATAAATCCCTGTTGTCTTTGCTATGTAAAAATGTAACTTTATCACTATCTTAAGACTAAATAGATCTTAAAGGGGACATTGGTGAAGGGTTTTCATTTGTTGGGTTGATGTTTGCTGCTAAATCTCCATATTCCCTGCCCTTATAATGAATATAACTAGCATATAGGAGAAATAAGTATTAACCTTTAAGATTAATCATGTTAACCTTGGGTTAAATAAATTCCTTTCTTGATTGTAACCCACTACACCCTCACCCTATAGGAATGCAACTTTATTTGGAGGGTGGTGCCTGGTTTAAGAGAAAACACCCTTGGGAAAAAATAAGTTTTCTGGTTAACTGACATTAGAAAGAAAGGTTTGTAAAATGTCAGCAGGCCTCATGGCCAGAAGATGATGTAAAACCCCTAAGACCTTTTTTAATTCATTTATATGAAGCACCTGATCTTGATAAAGGTCAGGACTGCTGACCCCCACGTGTCTCTGTATTCATCCCTATGTGTAACAAAAGTTATATAAGCAAACCTAAAAAATAAAGAAATGGGATCAGTTTCTGGAAAGGCTGATTCCCCCATGTCACTTTTTTCTTGTTCTCCATTTTTCTGGCTGAATTTCCATCTGGAATGTGGGTACTCACCAAGCCTGCTAATTTTGCCTGGGCTTCTAAGTTCGGACCGGGGAGGCCTCAGTGCCTCCTCTCCTTCGGGAGAACGGAAAGATGCCTATGGCCTATGTAGGTGGTGATTGGTATTCCACATAAACCAAGTTATTCAGCCTCTTTTTCTCTGCTAATTTTCTAATCTCTCTCTATCTGCAATTAAGTAAGTTTTTTCCTAGGACGCCTGATTCCATCCCCACCTTCAAACTACCCTGGATCCACTGGGGCTGGACCCCGGCAAGAAGATGCTTGTTATGGAAAGAATATACTACACTCTAGAGATAAGTGGCATTAACTGAAGCTTCAGTCTACTTTTGGGAACATTTAGGATTCTGTCACATAAGTGCTAGACTGTATCTACACTTGAACTGATTATCTATATCATAGAAAGTAAAAAGGTAATTATCACAATGGATGTAAAGGAAACATGCATTTTAGAAAATAGTTGAGCCAATTACTCTCAGAGGATATATAAGGGTTGGAAAATCTTTCACCCAATTTACTCATCCACTCAAATTTTATTTCTACAAGCAAGCAGAGATTATTTCATAAATATTTATTTATTAGTTTATAAAATCTAGACAGCTCAACCTGCAGAAAGCTGTTTGAGACAAAAATTAGCTGTTATTTAACAGCTAATGAAAGACCATTCTTAAAAGATATTTCTCCTACAGAAGTAAACTTTGGAAAAAATCACTGGTGCCATCTCATGCACGAGACACTGTTACAGAAGCAGATGAAGCATGCTTACTCTCATTGTCACAACACAGGACTGTAACTGAACCAAATCATCAGACCCTCTGGAGAAAGGCAACAGTACTCAAATCCTTATTTTTATTAAAATAAATAAATTGAATGTCTAATTATCTAGGGGCCACAGGAACATGATCATTTTACATCTGGTATTTGCATTCCTCTTTTACAGCCTCTATTTGGTTCCTCATAGTGAAAAACTTCTTTCTTATATAGGAGTAACACACACACAAAAGAAAGATTAACATGTTTTCCCTCTATTTGCTTTCTCTTCTTTCTTTATACCCTTTTATAGTGTTATTACCATTGCCATCATCATCATCATTGTAAGTTAATAAGCAAAATGTGAATAAATGGATGGTTGAACATTAAAATGATGATAAAAGGGAAAAAAGTGAAAATGATAAAGTAATACTACTGTGCATTTGAGTCTTTTAGGTAGGAGTTATTATATCCATTTCTGTTTCTAACATCCTTGTGGAATAGGAGAGATTATGCAACTGATTCACAGTAAGAGATTAATGTAGCAGTATTTAAACGTATGTATGACTTTAGTAGGAGAAGGCAATGGCTCCAGTGTTCTTGCCTGGAGAATCCCAAGGTCGGGGGAGCCTGATGGGCTGCCGTCTATGGGGTCGCACAGAGTCGGACACGACTGAAGCGACTTAGCAGCAGCAGCATGACTTTAGTTGGAGAAGGCAATGGCACCCCACTCCAGTACTCTTGCCTGGAAATCCCATGGATGGAGGAGCCTGGTAGGCTACAGTCCATGGGGCCGCTAAGAGTCAGACACGACTGAGCGATTTCACTTTCACTTTTCACTTTCATGCATTGGAGAAGGAAATGGCAGCCCACTCCAGTGTTCTTGCCTGGAGAATCTCAAGGACAGAGGAGCCTGATGGGCTGCCGTCTATGGGGTCGCACAGAGTCGGACACGACTGAAGCGACTTAGCAGCAGCAGCAGCAGCATTACTTTAGTGTCTTATAACCACAGATTCAAAACTCAGCTATGTTAATTTCTTTCTTGGTGATAGTTGGTGAATTAGTTAATCTCTATTCTCTACAAAGTTTTAAATATCAGTTCACTTGATTTAAAGTCTATGCTTTCCACTGACCCAGAGGTTTTTTCTTAATTAAATAATATGTGTTTGAAGTTCTTAGAAAGGAAGAGACTTTTGTGTATGTGTGTGGTGGTGAGAGTGTTATGAACAAAGAAAGAATGGCAGTGATAACTATTCTTTTACTCATGGCACTAGGTTAAAGCATTTTTTTACAGTTCTCAACATTCTTTCCCAAGTGATGGGTGTTTCCTATGGCATGCACAGGGTCAATGGCTCCTCATAAAGCATGACTGAGAGGTGCTGGATGGTGGTATGGAGTGATGATTAACAGTATGAGTTCTACATTTGCCTGGATTTACAACCTGAGTGTACCACTTACTAGCTATATCCTGGAGTAAACGACTTAATCTATCTGTGTCTTAGCTTATTCATCTGTAAAATGATTATAATAATATTGTTTAACAGTCCAGGGTCAGTGTGAGTTTTAGATTAGTAGATATAGAAAAAGTCTTCAAAACACTATTGCACAAAGGATGCTGCTGCTGCTGCTAAGTCACTTCAGTTGTGTCTGACTCTGTGCGACCCCATAGATGGCAGCCCACCAGGCTTCCCCGTTCCTGGGATTCTCCAGGCAAGAACACTGGAGTGGGTTGCCATTTCCTTTTCCAATGCATGAAAGTGAAAAGTGAAAGTGAAGTCACTCAGTCGTGTCCGACTCTTAGCGACCCCATGGACTGCAGCCTACCAGGGATTTTCTAGGCAAAGGAAATGCTAGTTACACGTTATTTTCATTATTGCCAAATCTTTCCCAGAAAGTGAAGGAGGCATGGTGTTTTCTTAAAAGCATGGTCTAATTGTTAACATCTTTCATCAGATAAAACTGTCTGAGAACACGGCCAGATGTCAAACTCTGTAGCTCTCTTTTTTTCCCCCATTTTCGGTAGTCCAGCACAGCAGGCTTTTAATGAGGATTCCTCAGATTGTTTGGTAGTGGGTGTGGTGGATTACTGTCCTAAGAACTAGGCAGAAGAGTGTGAATATAGTTTCTGTTAGCTCAAATAATTTATCTGACTTGTTTTCTGGTGTGAAAAGATGTCCCAAGCTCATGCTATATTAGTATATCTCCAAATCAGACTTAATTGTTTCCGTTCTTTTCATTATAGGGGATTGGAATGCAAAAGTAGGAAGTCAAGAAACACCTGGAGTAACAGGCAAATTTGGCCTTGGAATACAGAATAAAGCAGGGCAAAGACTAATAGAGTTTTGCCAAGAAAATGCACTGGTCATAGCAAACACCCTCTTCCAACAACACAAGAGAAGATGCTACACATGGACATCACCAGATGGTCAACACCAAAATCAGATTGATTATATTCTTTGGAGCCAAAGATGGAGAAGTTCTATACAGTCAACAAAAACAAGACCAGGAGCTGACTGTGGCTCAGATCATGAACTCCTTATTACCAAACTCAGACTCAAATTGAAGAAAGTAGGGAAAACTGCTAGACCATTCAGGGGTGACCTAAATCAAATCCTTTATGATTATACAGCGGAAGTGAGAAATAGTTTTAGGGGCCTAGATCTGATAGCTAGAGTGCCTGATGAACTATGGATTGAGGTTCGTGATATTGTACAGGAGACAGGGATCCAGACCATCCCCATGGAAAAGAAAGGCAAAAAAGCAAAATGACTGTCTGGGGAGGCCTTACAAATAGCTGTGAAAAGAAGAGAGGTGAAAGGCAAAAGAGAAAAGGAAAGATATAAGCATCTGAATGCAGAGTTCCAAAGAATAGCAAGAAGAGATAAGAAAGCCTTCTTCAGCAATCAATGCAAAGAAACAGAGGAAAACAACAGAATGGGAAAGACTAGAGATCTCTTCAAGAAAATTAGAGATATCAAGGGAACATTCATGCAAAGATGGGCTCGATAAAGGACAGCAACGGTATGGACCTAACATAAGCAGAAGATATTAAGAGGAGCTGGCAAGAATACACGGAAGAACTGTACAAAAAAGATCTTCATGACCCAGATAATCATGATGACGTGATCACTAATCTAGAGCCAGACATCTTGGAATATGAAGTCAAGTGGGTCTTAGGAAGCATCACTGCGAACAAAGCTAGTGGAGGTGATGGAATTCCAGTGGAGTTGTTTCAAATCCTGAAAGATGATGCTGTGAAAGTGCTGNGCACTCAATATGCCAGCAAGTTTGGAAAACTCAGCAGTGGCACAGGACTGGAAAAGGTCAGTTTTCATTCCAATCCCAAAGAAAGGCAACGCCAAAGAATGCTCAAACTACCGCACAATTGCACTCATCTCACATGCTAGTAAAGGAATGCTCAAAATTCTCTAAGCTAGGCTTTAGCAATATGTGAACCGTGAACTCCCTGATGTTCAAGCTGGTCTTAGAAAAGGCAGAGGAACCAGAGATCAAATTGCCAACAT
>SJYQ01004295.1:0-12564 GCA_006410935.1 Redunca redunca
ACATATATACATATGTCCTCCATATGAAATGAACTGAAAAATTTATTTGATTATTTGCTTGGTTCTATATAATAATGATCTCAAAGCTAGCAAGGGCTTGAAATTAAAATATTATATCTTGAAGCATAATCATAATTTTTACACACATTCTATCTGAAATATGAGCTGTTGAGACAACTTCTGTGTTAAGAAAGCAAATTGTATCATGTAGGTGAGGTAACTTTCTGTGAGACTATTTAAAGGAAAGGTGTAGGTTGTATATTTTCTTTAAATAATACTGTATACTGCTATCCTTTTGCAAAGCTGCATAAGTACAGTAGAATGTCTCTTATGAAATATATTTTTGGGTTGAATAGTTGCTAACAGAAGATTGGTAACAACATAATTATATAAGGTATCAGACAGTATCTTAGTAAATGTTTATATACTGGCTGATTGCTGAGATAAGAAAACACAAAGTGAAAATAGAACTCTCACCTCACTTTAAAAGATACATGTCAACTATTTTAATGTAATTTCAGGTTATGCAACTTAACATGGTATGTGTACAAAGTAGGAGGCACCATTTCTGTCAGTACAGTTTCCCCCCAAAAGTGTTTTGATCTTATCCTCAAGGTAAATATATTTTGTCACTGAAGTTCCTACACAATCCTTCCACTTGAGGGAATTAAATGTTACTCAAAAAAAAAAAAAAATACTGGAATTAGAGTAAAAAACAAAACAACAACAAAAAATTAAATTATCAACCATTTCATTCTTACTCAGTTAACATATTATGTTGTGTATCTGGCATATAGTAGGGTCCTTCATAAATGTTTATTAAGTAAATCAATCTTGCATATGATAGCTTCTTTGTTTTGCAGCTAATTTCAATTTTAGAAGACAAAGTTGTATGTTTCTTTTTTTGAAACAATTGTAAGATGATTTTATAAAATAAATTTGCGGCAATTACCTTTTATAACAGTATCTGAGTGACTACATGTTTTTCAATATGCTTCAATAGCACAAATATATTACTGTTATTTATCTGCATTGATACTCCATCTTTCCTTCTGTCACAAAGGAAGTTTTGCTTTTATGTTTTCTGGTTCTCTCTCCTCCCACTTGAAAAGGATTGCCTGCTAAGTTGCTTCAGTTACATTCAACTCTTTGTGACTCTGTGGACTGTAGCCCGCCAGGCTCCTCTGTCCATGGCATTTTCTAGGCAAGAATATTGGAGTGGGTTACCATGCCCTCCTCCAGGAGATCTTCCCAACCTGGGAATGAACCCCAGTCTCTTATGTCTCCTGTATTGGCTGGCAGGTTCTTTACCAGTAGCACTACTTGGAAAGCCCTGAAAAGGATTATCACTCCATTACTGAGTTGCTGCCATCTCACCTGTATACTTAGCTGTTTCCTATTTATAACACAAATTATATGTCTTTATATAGATTGAAGTCTATTCCATATTCTTAAATTTCCCTTAACATTCTATTTTGGTTCCCATTCTTTGTTACAGTCTACTCCATTTTAGACTTATTTCTATTTTTTCCCAAAGTCTTTAGAGATAAGAGACTCAGGGTTATGGAACAGTTTGATAGTAATTCATCCTGAAGATTCACATGCTATGTCAATTGTGTGAATTAGCCCCCCTCTGCTTTATGTGTCTGAGCCCTGTGGTTTCAGTTTCTTATTGGTGAATTATTTATTTTCAAGTCATTGTCTTGAAATGTTGTCAGGCTCCCTCTGTCTCACTCAGCCTTGTGGAGGAAATCTTACCAGCTCTCTTTTATTAAAGGCACAACCTCTCAAGACTTTGTTTCCTGCAAGAATATCTGCCCTGGCTCCTTATACTATGTAGCTTACTGCCTCAAATCTCTTGGCATTACTCTCAAAACCTCAAACCTCCATGTTACAACCTGGGCTGGTTGCTCTGCCATTCTGTTTCAGATTGGGTATTTGGGGATTTTTATTCTCTATTCAACCCACTCCAGTACTCTTGCCTAGAAAATATCATGGATGGAGGATCCTGGTAGGTTACAGTCCATGTGGTCACAAAGAGTCAGACACGACTGAGCAACTTCACTTTCACTTTTCATTCTCTATTCTTGAGACACTTATTCATTATCTCTCATGGATCCTCTATTGCGTGGCTCCTTTTTCCTTTTTTGGTTTACTCTTATTTTAGTGTCACACATTTTGCATTAGCTCCCTTAGGAAGAAAAGGTGAATAAAGATGAATTTTTGAGACCTTGGATATTTGGCAATATCCTTATCCAATAGGAATATTGATGGAATAGTTGTCTTGGCGTGGAATGTTGGATATTTGCCTATAAATATTAAAGGCTTTCCTTAATTTCTACTTTACATATGGCTCTAGAAGATTCTTACATGATTCTTATTTGTGAAGTTCTGAATCAAAAGAAAAAAGTTAAGAAACTGACAGGTGAAGATTTTAGCAGAATCATCTGGCCTGGACTGAAGTAACCCATGCTCAGTCACTAAGTTGTGGTCCTACTCTTTGTGAGTTCATGGACTACAGTCCTCCAGGCTCCTATGACCTTTGAATTTTCCAATCAAGAATACTGGAGCCAGTTGCTATTTCCTATTCCAGGGGATCTTCCTCAAACCAGGGGTTGAAACTGTGCCTCTTGCATCTCCTGATTGGCAGGCAGATTCTTTACCCATTCTTTATCCTTGTATAATGCTGCTGCTGCTGCTGCTGCTAAGTCGCGTCAGTTGTGTCCGACTCTGTGCGACCCCATAGACGGCAGCCCACCAGGCTCCTCCGTCCCTGGGATTCTCCAGGCAAGAACACTGGAGTGGGTTGCCATTTCCTCCTCCAATGCATGAAAGTGAAAAGTGAAAGTGAAGTCACTCTAGACCGTATAATATTAAACTGAAAAATAAATGTTTTCCTCATACACTTCCCCACCCTATTTCCTCAGAGGAGCAAAATAAGATCTCTCCTGTGAATTAGTAAAGTTATCAAGAAGATTTGCAGACAAAACTCATAACACTGATATCGCTCGATTTTGTTTTAAGGTGCCCCCTTATTTTAATGTTATTTTCAACATATGATAATTTTGTCATCAAGTGTGAATGGTGACCTGTGTAAAATCATGGTACATTCATGTTTTTAGAGTTACCAGCAATTAGAAATTACCTCTATTCTACTGATAAGAAATTAAAAATGCAGAAAAGGAAGCATAGTTATGGAATTTTGAACTGCTGGTAACCTTGACTGTGAATATTATTTTTTTAAATGAAATATCTTTGCTTGCTATGGAAAGTAGAATTTTGAAAGCACATTGTTCAATTTCTAACATAATTGTTTGCTAGCTTTGTGACCTTATCTAAGTTAATTGATATCTCTGAGCGCTGGTTTCTTACTGTGAAAAATGAGACTACTACTAGCTAGTGTGAAATTTTGTGTTAGGAGAAAATAAAACATGTGAAAGCTTTATTAGAAGCTAATAAATATATTACTATTAGTATTATTACTAATAATCAAAATTAAAGCAAACTATTTCAAGTTTTATGCATTCATAAAGTGAGTTCCTTAAAACATTGGATCACTGTGTGAGTTGGGAAATGAATTTCAGCATTTTCCTTTTTCAGAGAATGCTATCTTTGAAACATATAGCTGTGAACTCCAGGAATTAATTTTCTAAAGTCAGCTTATACACAAATAAGAACACATGATATAATTAAAAAGGAAAGCACCATGCTGCTACATCAGAAGCAGAGTGTGAACAAAAAAGTAGGGATGTCATTTCTTAATAGGATTCAGGAGAAAACAACTTTTTTAAAAATTAAGAAAAAATGAAGACACTGAAATAGCACTCAGCTTGCAACGCTTGAGCACTTCAAAAATTTTCTATTACTGTTGAACCAGCAGAAGAGTCACCAGAGTGCCTCCAGGCTTTAAAGACAATATTTTCCACTCTCTACTTCTGAAAAACATACACTTCCTAATTTCCAGAATTTAAATTTACCTGTGCAATAACTGGGCTTCCCCAGTGGCTCAGTTGTAAAGAACCTGCCTGCCAATGCAGGAGACATAAGAGATGTGATTCAAATCCTGGGTTGGGAAGATCCCCTGGAGGAGGGCACAGCAACCCACTCCAGTATTCTTGCCTGACGAATCCCATGGACAGAGGAGCCTGGCAGGCTATGATCCATAGTATCACAAAGAGTCGGACACAACTGAAGCGGCTTAGAATGCATGTACAGGAATTAATAGGAACAGAGATAATGAGCATACATTTCATGATACTTAGCTTCATTTTTACCACTACCTTTGTCAGAGGGAGGATCAGTAGTAAATCTCCAGTAAACAGTATTTATATCATGTTATGTGCAGTTGTCGATATATATGTAGATGTACTAGTTAGCTTTTGCTGGATAACAAATTATTTCAAAATGGAATGGCCTGAAACAGCCGTTTATTTTATCATACGCATTTGTGGCTGAGAAAGTCAGCTACATCTTGGCTGGGTTCTCTCACGGTCTCTTAAAAGACTGCAATCAAGGTGACAGCCAAAGCTGTGATCTCAGTTAAAGGCTCAACAGACTTGGCAGGTTTGGAAGCAGGGAAGAATCAGTTTTCCAGCTCAGTCATTGTCATTGACAGGATTCATTTCCTCACTCCCTCAGTTCCTTGACACATAGCCCTCTCTAAAGGGCAGTTCACAGTACGGAAGCTGGCTTCAGTCAAGCAAGTGAGAGAGCAAGAGAAGATGAGCAAGAGAAGATGAGCAAGAAAGAAACCAATGTCTAATCAGTGAGCTTTTCGCTGTAGTCTGTCCATTAGAAGTAAATCCCTAGATCTAGCCCTCATGCAGGAGCACAGATCGTGTACAGTCCTAGAATATTTAGAAGGTGAAGGTCATTGAGAGCTTTCATAGAAACTGACTGCCACAACAGACCACAAGTAGATACATAAATATGTACATATACGCATATACACAATAATATACAAATAGAAACTTGTTTATGTTAAATACTTAGTAACCCATCCATTTTAAAGTGTCTTACTTCTAATCAGTCCTTTTGGTTGCATGAAAAATGTTTAGATTTAGATAACTACAACTGTTAACTGAAGTGTTCTTAAAAATTTATATTTCCTAATTTATTAATGATGTAATTTCTAAAATTTGTAGAGAAAATAAAGAGTAATGTTTGCCTAAAGATTGGTGTTTAGACAAAGTATATTCCAGTTTCAGCTGGCTACAGATTATGTCCTTGTTACATTTATTTTCAATTGCTTGTATTTTTCTAAAAAGATGGTTTCAAATTTTCAAGTATTTGGACAAGGTATTTTTAAAACATTAGTTATTTCTCATATTCTAGAAACATTATTTCCAAGTTATGAGGTTCTAGTAACTTGCTTGTTGTTGTTTAGTCACTAAACCATGTCCAACTCTTTTGCAATCCCATGGACTATACCCCGCCTGGCTCCTCTGTCCTTGGAATTACCCAGGCACGAATAATGACAACTAATTAATTTCTTAAAAAGTATGTGTAGAAATCCTTGTTACATATGAATATGAAAATAAGAAAAAAGAGTAATAAGCTTAAATTATTATCAAAGGCAATAGAGGAAAAAGTTAAACTGAGTATATTGGCTATTTTACAAAAAAAGAAGTTTAAGGTCAACATTACTATGCTTAATATATTTCAAAGAAAACATATAGCTATGTTTTAACATTAAAAATAGCTTACTGCCATTGAATGTTGAATAATCATCTCATATTCCTCTGAGGGAATTCTAATAGCAGAGGGGTCTTACATTTCTTCTACTAAAGGAATTCACATTTTCTGGCTCATGGCTAATGATACCCATAATAAGAGCAAGTTTCACATAAATATCAAGTTTGTTACATTTACAGAGGCACTTTGGTAGACCAAGCTCAGGAAGATAAGATCAGTTCATTTTGAGAAATTCTCTTTGGAGTTCTGATAAGTCAATTATTAAAGAAAGTAATTATCCAAAAGCTGAGGTGAAATTCAGAACACCATATTTAATGAGCCCTGTCAATCATCAATGAGAATAAAGGTGACTCAGGTATAACTAAGCACATAAATTCCCTATCTTCATGAAACATATATTCTAATTGTGGTAGATAAAAAAACAAAAAACAAAAAACATCATTTGTTAGAAAATAATAAGTGCTATATGGAGAAAATAAAGAATGAAAGGTAAAGTATAGCAGAAATATCAATTACCTCAGATATGCAGATGACACTACCCTTATGGCAGAAAGTGAAGAGGATTTAAAGACCCCTTTGATGAAGTTGAAAGAGGAGAGTGAAAAAGCTGGCATAAAATTCAGTAGTCAAAAAACAAAGATCATGGTATCCAGTCCTATCACCTCATGGCATATAGATGGGGAAACAATGGAAACAAAGATTTTATATTCTTGGGCTCCAAAATCACTGAAGATGGTGACTGCAGCCATAAAATTAAAAGACACTTGCTCCTTGGAAGAAAAGCTGTGACCAACCTAGATAGCATATTAAAAAGACATTACTTTGCCGACAAAGTCCATATAGTCAAAGCTATGATTTTTCCAGTAGTCATGTATGAATGTGAGAATTGGACAATAAGAAGGCTAAGCACTGAAGAATTGATAGCCTTTGAGCTGTGGTGTTGGAGAAGACTCTTGAGAGTCCCTTGGACAGCAAGGAGATCAAACAAGTCAATTCTAAAGCAAATCAACCTTGAGTATTCATTGGAAGGACTGATGCTAAAGCTGAAGCTCCAATACTTTGACCATCCAATGTGAAGTGCCTGGAAAAGACCCTGATGCTGGGAAAGATAGAACACCAGAGGAGAAGGGGATGACAGAAGACAAGATGGTTGGGCGGCATCACCGACTCAAAGGACTTGAGTCTGAGCAAGCTCCGGGAGATGGTGACGGACAGGGAAGCCTGTTGGACTTGGGTTGCAAAGAGTTGGACATGACTGAGTGACTGAACAACAACAAAGGTACAGTAGGAGATAATGATTATGGGTTAGAATTTCAATCTGAAGGATACTATCAGTAATCCGGTGACCTTTGTGAAATGACCTGAAGAAAATGAAAGCCACATCATGAAATTCCTGGGGTGGGGGGAACACTTTCCAGGCAGAAGGAAAAGAGCAAAGACTTTGAGTATGGAGTGTACTCAGTAGACTCAAAGATCAGCAAGGAGCTTAGGCAGACTGAACTGGGAGAGAAGACTAGATAGAATAAGAAGCAAGAGAAGTAACAAGGCTCAGACCAAGCGTGATCTTAGAAGCCATTGGAAGACATCGGTTTATATCATATTTGCTCACCCTTATTTGTATCAGAGAAATAAAAGTTAAAACCAAACAAATATCATTCCATATCACTAGGGTAGAAAAATTGGTTCATAACTACAAACATTGGTGAGTATTTGAATGAACACCAATTACTGCTGGTAGAATTCTAATTTCTAGAGCAGTTTTGGAAAGAAATTCATTTACTCCTGACACAGCAACTGCATTTCTAACTTTATAGAAAAACACTTTTAAATGTACTCCAGAAGATACACAAGAGGATGTTCCTGATGGTATTATTATATTTACTGTATCAAAAATTGGTAACAACCCAAAGGACTTAAAAGTCACACAATGAACTGTTGTATAGCAGAGATAATATTAAATAACTGGGACTCTTTGGTGGTCTAGTGGCTACGACGCTATGTCCCCAGTGCAGGGGGCCATGGTTAGATCCCTGGTTAGGAAACTTAGATATCACATCTCTATGAGATCTATGACTAAGAGTTTGTGTGCCACAACTAAACAGTTTGCATGCCACAATAAAGATGTGAGATCCTGCACGCCACAGCTAAGACCCAGTGCAGGCAAACAAATAAATACTTTAAAATAGTAATATAAGTTACTATATTCAGTATATTCAGAATAATATCATTTTTAAATACTTAAAACAAACGGATGGATAAAATTTATTTTGTTTATGGTAATAAAGGATAAGGTATAAGATAAATAAATATGGAATAAAGGATAAAAATAACAATTACAAATCTCTTAATAATAACCTGTTGTGAGATAGCTGGGGGATAAAATGGGGGAGAAGTAAATAAAAATATGTGGTTATCATTACTGTTCCTGTTCCAAAATTGAGTATATAGTTCATCGGTATTGCAAAGGCTTGTTATGTATATCAAATATTGTTAAGTAGATCCCTTAAATATAAGTAATAACACAAGCATGATAAAATTTATGTAATGCCAGATGACTCAATTATATCATATTACTGTAGATTCAGGTTTAACATTTTACTAAAGCATGCTATTAGTTTCCTGTGGTTTTTGTAACATATTACTGTAACCTCAATAGCTTGAAGCAACAGAAATTCTCATAACCGTACGAGCTAGAAGTCCTAAACCTGGCAGGCCCTCACTCTCACTGGGAGTGAATCTATTCTTGGCTTCTCCCAGCTTCTGGCAGTGGCGGACGCTGGGCTTTCTTTGGCATGTGGCCAAACCTCTACAATCTCTGCCTTTGTCTGCATATTGTCTTTTCCCCTGTCAATGTGTTTTCTCCTCTTTTACCTATCTATAATTTCGATTTAATATCTTTACAGTGTAAACTATACTAGGGGCTTCCCAGGTAGCTCATTGGTAAAAGAGCTTCCCTGTTAATGCAGGAGACACCAGTCATATCCCTGGGTTGGGAAGATTCCCCTGAAGAAGGAAATGGCACCCCACTCCAATATTCTTGCCTGGGAAATCCCATGGACAGAGGAACCTGGTGGTCTATCAGACATGACTGGGCAACTAAAACAACAAGCAGCTATCTATCTCCAGTCTCTACTGCCTTTCTATTTTAAGGAAATTTGTGATTGGATTGAGAGAATAGCATTGAAATATATACATTACCATATGTAAAATAGGTAGCCAGTGGGAGTTCAATGTATGATGCAAGGACCCCAAGGTCAATGCTCTGTGACAACCTAAAGGGGTGAGAAGGGGATTCAAGAGGGAGGGGACATGTGTATACCTAAGTCTGGTTCATGTTCATGTATGGCAAAGACCATTGCAATATTGTAAAGAAATTGCTCACCCTAATAATCCAGGGTTATGTCACTTAAAAATTATTAATTTATTCACATTTGCAAAGTCCCTTTTTCCAAATAACATTAACAATCACAGGTTCCATGGATTTGCCCTTATATTCAGAATCTAAAAATAAATTATACAAATGAATTTATTTACGAAACAGAAAGAGTCTCATAGACTTAGAGAACAAACTTATCATTGCCATGGGGCAAGGATGGGGGAAAGTATAGTTAGGGAGTTTGGGACCACTATGTACACACAGCTTTATTTTAAACGGTTAACCAACAAGGACCTACTTTATAGCACAGAAAACTGTGCTCAACATTATGTGGCAGCCTGGATGGAAGGGCAGTTTGGGGGAGAATGGATACATGTATATATATGTCTGAATCTCTTGGCTGTGTAACTTGAACTATCACAACATTGTTAATCAGCTATACTCCAATACAAAATAAAAAGTTTAATGAATAAAATACATATTATACATGTAAAGTATTAATAATGATATTATTTTTAAAAAGTTTCAGGGACTTGATTTGCATGTCTTTTGCAGGGATATTTTTCATCTTACCACACATAATTATGATAATTCAATGATTATTACTTGACTATTTAATCAATTTAACAAATGGAAATGAAGTCTTTCACAATCATTAAAATATACTCCTTAAATGCACTATATAGGTTAGACAAATTTTATAAATTTTATAACTGTGTAAAAATCTGCTAGATGGTATGTCTACCTACTCCTCTGAAATCCTGCACATCCATTTCATAAATCCTAGACCTTAAAACTATCTCAGTTGCTGGAGGTCGGTTACTGGCTTTCCTTGCCTCTAGGCACAGCTACATGGGTGAGAGGTATCTATTCTGTTCTTAAAGGTCTCCAGCAAAAGAGATTATATAACCTCTCCCAGCAGCACATTTTGGCATTTCAAGCACTGAATATTTAAAATCTAACTCTTACATTCCAGAGGCATGGGAAATAGCAAAAGCTTTACAACTTGCACATTTACTGAAAAGTTCCAGCAGTTGATATAGTGGACAGCATAGATGAGGCAAATAAGGAAAACCAGAATGATGAACAGACTTCTTTTTTATATTATCACTGATACTATGAAACTCAGATACAATTTGGTAGAGGGATATGTTATGATCTTGCTTTTTCCTAGTCTTTTGAGAAAATAAAAGTTTCCCCTTAAAAAACAAAACAACTTTAGCCTAAGGTGATTGAAAAATACATGAAGACGGTCTTTCAAATTCATTTCACTCTTGCAAATTTTTGTCTCTAATGCAGAGAAGAGGGAATGATGCTGGGGTAAAGGAGGACCAAAAGCAAATACAGAAATGAAATAGACACAAAACAATCTAGTTGTTCTAACTCTTAAACTATATAGAAATTTGATGATTCCACTTTATAAGATATAAAATGAGGATAGATATGTTAAAATAATCTGGTATTTTATGAAATGGAAGAAATTTAATCTATAATGGAATTATTTAATAGCAAAGCAACCCTTGTTCATCGTCTTTTATCTCTTTTATATTCTCAGGTACTAACATAATTTCCACAGATATATGGCTCCATCAATATTCCACCATGTTCCCAAGGCAAAACTATCACATGATTCATTATCTTTGGAAATCAGTGATTTTATAAATAACTGCTTTGTATGTTATTTCAGAGATTGTAAAGGGTGTGGTATGGCTATTCTACCTTCAGAATAAAAGCAGAAAAGGCATATTCTAGGTGTTTCTGGGCCACTACCTAAGTGTGATAAATGTGGAACTGCTTTTCTGTATTTCCATATCCTTGAGATTCAGTACAAAGTAATACAATCTACTTATCTGTAATACAGTCTACTTATCTATAATGTGTGCCTGTGTGCACAGTTGCTCAGTTATGTCCAACTCTTTGGGACCCTGCGGACTGTAGCCTCCCAGGTTCTTCTGTCCATGGAAGTTTTTAGGCAAGAATACTGGAGTGGGTTGCCATTTCCTCCTCCAAGGTATCTTGCAGACCCAGGGACTGAACCTGCATCTCTATGGCAGGCAGATTATTTACCACTGAGCCACCTGGGAAGTCATCTAAAACTCTTTTAAAAGTTTTTCTGAGAACTTTTATTTGAGAAAGAATTGAGTTGAATTCTGATTGCTTCTTGATTATTAGTATAAATTATCTATCGTTTCTTATATGTATCTTGCTTACAATCACTGTATTTAATGCGATTAATTCAACTCTCTCGATTTTTAAAAGGTGATCATAATTTGGCAATGTGCCTAATCTTTGATGAAACTGCTTAACTATTGTACTTGAAAGAATGCTGGATAGGTAGCATGTTCCTCAGTTATCATGCAGCATGTGATTTAAAGAAAGTGTTTAAAGATTTAAATATAAAGAAAGTGTTAAATCTAAAGAAAGTGAAAGTCACTCAGTCGGACCTGAGTTTCAGCTTCAGCATCAGTCTTTCCAATGCATATTCAGGACTGATTTCCTTTAGGATGGACTGTCTTATAAATTAGTCTGGATGTGGAGGGATGGGGAAAGGAGACTGAGGAGGGTAACAAACTGTGAACAATGGAATGTCTTTTTTTTTCATGATAATGCTCTTAAGAAAATTGTATTTCTACCTTAATGTTAGGTATAGATGAACATGTTCTGAATTGCAAATATAAAAGACATGCAATCAGTTCTTCAGTTGCAAAGTCTTTACTTTAAATGTTCTTCTGTAAGTTAGTTTAGGATAACGGAATATTTTATGATGACAAATTTCCCAACAAAATAGTAAAACTTCTTTTAAGTGCAGAGACATTTTCATTACTTACTAAAGTCTCTGAATATAGAAAATAATTCAGGACAAATCTCAGTCCATTGTTCACTTTTTAATATCTTTCTTTTTGAATTCTTCATCTTGAGGACCCAAAGGATTGGCCAGCTTTTTTCCCTTACACTTTCTTTATTATGTTTGACCAGGTATGTTTTCTCAAATAGGTTGAGTAGATTGAACAGGAATAGTAAACCTAGGCAATGAGACAGCAATTTACATAGCAGGAGAAGCATTTGGGGATACCACCCTGAACGCGCCCGATCTCACCGGAAATGATAATGAGAGAGGGTTTTCTAGTACATCATCCTTTTCCTTTAAACACCACCACTCTACACCCCAAAATACAACTTTGGATTATTTTTTAATGTTGTTTTGTAAACAGTGGTATCTATAATAGTGGAAGAAAAGGGGAAAATAAAAAGAAAATCCTGTTTTGAATATGAGGAGTAAACAAGATGTGTATAAATCCTTGAAAAACTGCTCACCATAAGCACAGTCTTGAGTGCAAAATCATTGGTCCTAAATAAACTGCTTTGTATACAAAATGTTCATAGAAAGAATGACAATAAATCATATAAACACAAGATTTTTAAAATTTTACTATAGATTGTGATTTCTTTTCAAAATGAATGAAAACCTTGTTTTGAGTCATCGTGATAGGTTA
>SJYQ01004295.1:22452-80467 GCA_006410935.1 Redunca redunca
AGCAGGGTAACAATATACCGCCTTGACATACTCCTTTTCCTATTTGGAACCAGTTTGTTGTTCCATGTCCAGTTCTAACTGTCGCTTCCTGACCTGCATACAGGTTTCTCAAGAGGCAGGTCAGGTGGTCTGGTATTCCCATCTCTTGAAGAATTTTCCAGTTTATTGTGATCCACACAGTCAAAGGCTTTGGCATAGACAATAAAGCAGAAATAGATGTTTTTCTGGAACTTTCTTGCTTTTTCCATGATCCAGTGGATGTTGGCAATTTGATCTCTGGTTCCTCTGCCTTCTCTAAAACCAGCTTGAACATCTGGAAGTTCATGGTTCACGTATTGCTGAAGCCTGGCTTGGAGAATTTTGAGCATTACTTTACTAGCGTGTGAGATAAGTGCAGTTGTGATGTAGTTTGAGCACTCTTTGGCACTGCCTTTCTTACGGATTGGAATGAAAATGGACCTTTCCAGTCCTGCGGCCACTGCTGAGTTTTCCAAATTTGCTGGCATATTGAGTGCAGCACTTTCACAGCATCATCTTTCAGGATTTGAAATAGCTCAACTGGAGTTCCATCACCTCCACTAGCTTTGTTCATAGTGATGCTTCCTAAGGCCCACTTGACTTCACATTCCAGGATGTCTGGCTCTAGGTGAGTGATCATACCATCATGATTATCTTGGTCATGAAGCTCTTTTTTGTACAGTTCTTCTGTGTATTTTGCCACCTCTTCTTAATATCTTCTGCTTCTGTTAGGTCCACACCATTTCTGTCCTTTATCGAGCCCATCTTTGCATGAAATGTTCCCTTGGTATCTCTAATTTTCTTGAAGAGATCTCTAGTCTTTCCCATTCTGTTATTTTCCTCTATTTCTTTGCATTGATTGCTGAGGAAAGCTTTCTTATCTCTCCTTGCTATTCTTTGGAACTCTGCATTCAAATGGGTTTATCTTTCCTTTTCTCCTTTGCTTTTTGCTTCTCTTCACACCTATTTGTAAGGCATCCTCAGACAGCCATTTTACTTTTTTACATTTCTTTTTCTTGGGGACTGTCTTGATTCCTCCTGTACAATATCACATACTTCCATTGATAGTTCATCAAGCACTCTGTCTATCAAATCTAGTCCTTTAAATCTATTTCTCACTTCCACTGTATAGTCATAAGGGATTTGATTTAGGTCATACCTGAATGGTCTAGTGGTTTTCTCTACCCAGATATCTACTGCTTTAAAATTTAGGAATTTATATTGAAGTGTTGCAAAAACTTTATAATTTTTTCCACACAAGTTTTGAGGGTCATTAGTTGTGTACTCGGGGTTATTAAATTCAGAAACAGAGTTAGTTGTTTTAAAATTTAAAAAATTACTCTTTGTCTCTATGTGCTAACAGTTTTAAAATAAATAGTTTTTCTTTTATATTAAAGGAATTATTTTCACCCCAAGGAATAATCTAAGTGTATTAAATAAACCATGGAGCTTCCCAGGTGGTGCTAATGGTAAACAACCCTCCTGCCAAAGCAGGAGACATAAGAGATATGGGTTCAATTGCTGGGTCGGGAAGATCCCTTGGAAGAGGCATGGTAACCCACTCCAGGATTCTTGCCTGGAGAATCCCATGGACAGAGGAACCTGGCAGGCTACAGTCCACAGCGTTGCAGAGTTGAACATGACTGACGCATCTACTTAATTGTTATATTACAATTAGAAGATCAAAACAACAATGCTCTATGTATTTTAGAAATTTTGTTTAGTAAAACAGTAAGGAGATTTTAGAGAGAGTTTCTAAATTCAGTTCATTTTTGTCTTAGTTTGAGTTCCTCAGAAGCAGACCTAAGACAAAGATTTGCATGCCTGTGATTTATTTAAAAAGTTTTCTCAGGGGCAAATCTATGTGTGAACAGAGGAGTCAGGAAGAGGAAAGGGGAAGATCCCAGCAAGGACAAGCTATCAGCCTCTGACTAATCCTACAGGACAGCCCTGGAGTGAAAATTATCCTTCACCAGTCATCCAAAATAATTGGCGTGGGAGCCTGGCTTTCATTTTTTCTGTACCCATAAGTCATTAGCTGAGGGTTTGGCATCTTTCTTTTAGCCAAATCCATTCGAAATTCATTCATGTTGCTGTATAAATAAATAATTACTTCTTTTTATTCCTGACTACTATTCCATTGTATGGATGAACCACAGCCTGTTTCTTCATTCTCCTGTTTAAAAATACCTTGTTGCTTCCAGTTTTTTACAATTATGAATAAAGCAGTTATGACAGTGCACATACAGGCTTTTATGTGAAGATAAAATTTAAATTCATTTGAGTAAAAACAAGGAATAAGTAGACTAAGTAATAAATGTATGTTTTATTTTATAATAAACTGCCTTATCATCCCCAAAATAGCTTTACCATGTTTGCATTTCTGCCATAGTTGAATAATAATGTCTGTTGCTCTACATCCTCCTTAGTAAGACATATTGTCATTTAAAAATTTTAAAAATGATTTTAATAGTGTATAGTATTAAGTATTTATGGTCTTAATTAGGTTTTACTTTAATAACATTTACCTAATATTGAGCATCATTTCATGTGCTTATCATACCATATTTGCCATTTCTATTTTTTGATAAAGTGTCTTTATAATTAAGTATTTTATTTTTAAAACACATCATTTGTTTTCATGCTGTTGAGTTTTAAGTGGTATTTTTAAATTCTGGATAAAATTCTTTTACAGAATATATTAGTTGCAAATATTTTCTCCCAGTCTATACGATGTCTAGTTGTTTTCTTAACAGTGTCCTTTGAATAACAAATATTGTAATTCAACAGGATTTAACAAGCCTTACCTAGCTTGTGTTTCCAAAATTGGCTTGGTGTCTTCTGTTTGCACTGCTTCCTGGAGTGAATCCCTGTTTCAGGATTGTTTTTACTCAGCACTCCTTAGATTGGTAGTGGGTTAGGAGGGTTTATCTGATATCCTGATTAAACTTCAATCTGAGGTAGGTGTGACTCTGGTATTGAGAGTGTGGTCTCCACAGGTGCTGCTGTCCACCCTTGCATAATTGTGCTGGGTCTTTCCCTGGTGTTCGGAGAAGGCGTGGCACCCCATTCCAGTACTCTTCCCTGGAAAATCCCATGGACGGAGGAGCCTGGTAGGCTGCAGTCCATTGGGTAGCGAAGAGTCGGACATGACTGAGCGACTTCCCTTTCACTTTTCACTTTCGTGCATTGGAGAGGGAAATGGCAACCCACTCCAGTGTTCTTGCCTGGAGAATCCCAGGGACGGAGGAGCCTGGTGGGCTGCCATCTATGGGGTCACACAGATTCGGACATGACTGAATTGACTCAGCAGCACCAGCAGCAGTTCCCTGGTGTGAAGCTTTTTTTTCTCTTGTTCTCCTCACCCAGTTGCAGTGGGTTTCCACCAGGGCCCTCGGGCTCAGTATGGTTTTGTGGACTTTCTCCCAACAGACTAAGACCTTCCTTCTAGGAGATAATCTTGGGGTATTTCTGCAGCAGTTTAAGTTTCCTTCCTCCAGGCAAAAACTTTCTCTAAGTTTACCTTATTTCTCTGTGCATACTTGATTGTGTTCTCTAAGGAAAGGGCTGTAAAAAGATGTATCCCCATCTCATGGGTGTCCCCAGGGCTTTCACACTCTTATGCTAACCCACACCCAGGCTTTAGCAATTTGATAAATAATTCTGGTTGAATATTATTGTAGCTGAGTAGGATCCTATGGGGCCTTCCCAGAACAGATTCCCTGCCCACCCAAGTTCTCCACCTGCCTGTGGTCTGTAGAAAACCTGTAACCTCCGACGTCTTCCTTGAGTTCCAAACAGTAAATGTAATCAGACAAGTGAGAAAAGACAGAAAGAATGGACAACAGTCAAGCAAAATAAAATAATAATAGTTTAACCATTAAACAAAGTCAAGGCCCTTTAGCTCCTCTTCAAGGGCTATAGATAATATTCTGAACCATGTCCTTTGAGCTGTTTTGCAGATACCAAAACCCTACCAGATAAGAGAAGTTAACTGCATGCTGCCTACAAGCACGCACAGAGACCCTGACTGGTTGGAACCAGATGGTTGATGACATTGACTCCCAAGTGCCTCACCACCAACCAATCAGAAAAATGTTCATGAGCTAATCATGAATTCCACAATTGTGCTCCCTTATCCTAAGTTCAGATCTTTTAAGCACTAGTTGTCCTGGTGCCCTGAAGTAAATGCTGCACTTCTCTTCACCACAGTGCTTTGTAAGTAAATTGGCTTTACTGTGAGACAAATTTGGTTCTGTAATATTGTTACTAACTTACATAATACTGGCCTCAAGTCTGGCCCAAGTTAGCAAGTGCTACAATTATAGTTCTGAAATTTCTTTTAGTCACCCCTCTTTACTGAGATTTTTAGATGTATCCTTTGTCCTATCACTATGATTTTCAGATGATTTTAAGAAAAATGATTAAATTGAACTTTTACCAGCTTCCCCCATCCTAATTCTAGTGGCCCTAGTATGCTGTTTGCAATTATATCTCCAATGTTAAATCAGGAATTGTTATATTGTTTATAAAATTTATTGCTATAGCAATAAATTCATAGATTGGGTTAAAACAATATTCTAAAATTATATAATGGGAAAGACTAGAGATCTCTTCAAGAAAATTAGAGATACCAAGGGAACATTTCATGCAAAGATGGGCTCAATAAAGGACAGACGTGGTAGGGACCTAAAACAGGCAGAAGATATTAAGAAGAGGTGGCAAGAATACACAGAAGAACTGTACAAAAAAGATCTTCATGACCAAGATAATCATGATGGTGTGATCACTCACCTAGAGCCAGACATACTGTAATATGAAGTCAAGCGGGCCTTAGGAAGCATCACTACGAACAAAGCTAGTGGAGGTGATGGAACTCCAGTTGAGTTATTTCAAATCCTGAAGGAAGATGCTGTGCAAGTGCTGCACTCAATATGCCAGCAAATTTGGAAAATTCGGCAGTGGCCACAGGACTGGAGAAGGTCTGTTTTCATTCAAATCCCTAAGAAAGGCAATGCCAAAGAATGTTCAAACTACCACACATTTGCACTCATCTCACATGCTAGTAAAGTAATACTCAAAATTCTCCAAGCCAGGCTTCAGCAATACGTGAACTGTGAACTTCCAGATGTTCAAGCTGGTTTTAGAAAAGGCAGAGGAACCAGAGATCAAATTGCCAACGTCCACTGGATCATCAAAAAAGCAAGAGCATTCCAAAAAATACGTCTATTTCTGCTTTAATGACTATGCCGAAACCTTTGACTGTGTGGATCACAATAAGCTGTGGAAAATTCTTCAAGAGATGGGAATACCAGACCACCTGACCTGCCTCTTGAGAAACCTGCATGCAGGTCAGGAAGTAACAGTTAGACATGGAACGACAGACTGGTTCCAAATAGGAAAAGGAGTATGTCAAGGCGGTATATTGTCACCCTGCTTATTTAACTTCAATGCAGACTACATAATGCGAAATGCCGGGCTGGATGAAGTACAATTGGAATCAAGTTTGCCAGGAGAAATATCAATAACCTCAAATATGCAGATGACACCATCCTTATGGCAGAAAGTGAAGAAGAACTAAAAAGCCTCTTGATGAAAGTGAAAGAGGAGAGTGAAAAAGTTGGCTTAAAGCTCCACATTCAGAAAACTAAGATCAAGGTATCTGGTCCCATCACTTCATGACAAATAGATGGGGAAATAGTGGAAGCAGTGGCTGACTTTATTTTTCTGGGCTCCAAAATCACTGCAGGTGGTTTTTGAAGCCATGAAATTAAAAGACACTTACTCCTTGGAAGGAAAGTTATGACCAACCTAGATAGCATACTGAATAGCAGAGACATTACTTTGCCAACAAAGGTCCGTCTAGTCAAGGTTATGGTTTTTCTAGTGGTCATGTATGTATGTGAGAGTTGGACTAAAAGCTGAGTGCCAAAGAACTGATGCTTTTGAAATGTGGTGTTGGAAAAGACTCTTGAGATT
The DNA here is from genome assembly GCA_006410935.1 of Redunca redunca. Taxonomy (NCBI): domain Eukaryota; kingdom Metazoa; phylum Chordata; class Mammalia; order Artiodactyla; family Bovidae; genus Redunca; species Redunca redunca. The sequence goes on from SJYQ01004295.1 coordinate 28,450, forward strand.
CCCTTTCACTGCAAGGAGATCCAACCAGTCCATCCTAAAGATCAGTCCTCAGCATTCATTGGAAAGACTGATACTGAACCTGAAACTCCAATACTTTGGCCACCTGATGTGAAGAGCTGACTCATTTGAAAAGACCCTGATGCTGGGAGGGATTGGGGGCAGGAGGAGAAGGGGATGACAGAAGATGAGATGGTTGGATGGCATCACCGACTCGATGGACATGGGTTTGGGTGGATTCCGGGAGTTGGTGATGAACAGGGAGGCCTGGCGTGCTGTGGTTCATGGGGTTGCAAAGAGTCAGACATGACTGAGCAGCCGAACTGAATTGAAAATTATGTAATTTTTACAGTATGTTGTATCTTTTCAATTAGAGGTCAACTGGAGAATAGAATGGGTTGGATGGATATATATTAAAATGTTTATTGCAAGATGTTGGCTTATATGACAATGGGGACTGGGAAGTACAAAATGCATAGGGATAGATCATTAGGAAGGGGAGGTTGGCATTCTTAGCATGAGCTGACATTGCTATCAACAGGTAAAATTTCCTTTTCATCAAGAAAGGCTAAGTATAAAATTAAGGACTTGAAACTGACTAATTAGGCTCACCTGTTTACCTATGTGGGCTTCCGTGGTGGCTCAGATGGTAAAGAATCTGCCTGCAATGCCAGAGATCTGGGATCAATTCCTAGGTTGGGAAGATTCACCTGGAGGAGGGCATGGCAGCCCACTCCAGTGTTTTTGCCTGGAGAATTCCAAGGGCAGAGGAGCCTGGTGGGCTACAGTCCATGGGGTTGCAAAGAGTCAGACATGACTGAGCAACCAAGTACAGCACGGCATTTACCTAGATAACCTTCCTTACTTGAAGTCAAATGACTATGGACATTAATCACATCTACAAAATACCTTCTCAGTAATACCTGAAGTAGTGTTTGAATCACTAGGTGGAAACCATAGCCTAGCTAAGTTTTAGTTTCATTTTTCTTTATATTGCTCTCTAAGATAATAATATTTCTTATCTGACTGATATATATTCAGTTGCACTTGTTACCAAATAATTTAAGCTTCAAATTAGTCTTTATATTTTCTGACTACTATAGTTATACACAGGAAACATTTATTTTCTAATTGCAAATGTTTTGTAAAATGTTATGCTTTTTCACTTTATAAGCAGTGGGCTTTATGTCCCATATGCACATCAAATGAGTTAAAAAAAAAAAAAAAAAACCTGAATGCTTAGTTTATTCTAATATCTCTGTGCATAGAGTGCTTATTTTACTTTATTATTGTCAATTAGCTATTTATTTCTTAACTTAGCCAGACAATGTAGCTTTAAAGTGTTTTGTTTTTATTTTTCTTTCAGATGATTTTAAAATTTGTTGATATTTTAGACAAATTTCATTCATATTAGAAGAGTTAGAATCACCACATATAATTATATCATGCCCAAGATAAGTTATTTTACTTTGGCACTTCATAGACTAATCAACTGAACATAGCAGGCATGACATTTATACATATTCCATCAGGACAGGATAAATGCCACTATGTTTTATCTGAATGCAATGGCATATGTTTATAGTTTTGATAAAATGGCTACTGTAATAATTCATAATAGTGACTTTATTGTGGTTAGTTCAATAAAAGTTGAGTGGTATTGAAGTGTGACCCAAAGTTTATGACATGCTGTTTTTTCATATTTTTTAACATAAAAGTAAACATTAATGACGGCTGGGAAATTACGAAGAACATGCATTTTAACTCAGAATTTCACTATCTATCTTCTATTATTTTCTCCTTCATTTTATCCCATTATTCTATACTGGGTTCTCAATGTATACATGCTAATTTCAGCGCTCGTACTTCCTATTTTCTTTCCTTCTTGATCACATTCCGGAGCTTTCCTGGTGGTGCAGAGGTTAAGCGTCTGCCTGCAATGTGGGAGACCCGGGTTTGATCCCTGGGTTGGGAAGATCCCCTGGAGCAGGAAATGGCCACCCATTCCAGTATTCTTGCCTGCAGAATCCCATGGATGTAGAAGTTTGGTGGGCTATAGTCCACGTGTCGCAAACAGTTGGACACGACTGAGCGACTTCACTTTCACTTTCACCACTTAAAATTAGCCTGTTGTTGTGTAGTTGCTAAGTCTTGCCTGACTCTCTTGCGACCCCGTGGTCTGTAGCCCACCAGATTCCTGTCTATGGGATTTCCCAGACAAAAATACAGGAGTGGGTTGCCATTTGCTTTTTGAGGGGCTCTTCCCAACCCTGGGAGATCAAACCTACATCTAGGCTGGTTCTTTATACTGAGTCCCTGAGGAGGCTGCCCCCAAATTAGCCTGTACTTTGTCAATACCTTTATGGCCTTTATGTGTGTGAAGCAATTTGGTCTGATAAATTAGTGCTAAGGTGTCAGTTGCTTAGATTGTCTCTTTTGAATTTATGATGCATCAAAGGAATAATTAATATGCCTATCTTGGTAATTGTTCTTCCCTTGAGAAAGTCTTCTCAATTGCTTTTTCAGTATTTTTAGTATTCTCATTTTTCTTATTTGACTGCTGTATATGATCAAATACGTTTATTAGAGTAACATTATCGACCTAGATGACACTTCCTAAGAGGCTGGATAGTATGATGAATCAAATAGTATAAGTTAATATCATATCAATGACAAATTTGGAAAAACATGAAAACACAATATATATATATATATATTTATATTTAAGAGTAAAATTATTTTGTTGCTGTGATAATATAGATTATGTAAAAGCCTGATAGAACCATTGAATGTGTTTTTATTTTTATCATATATACATGGAGAATTTTTTCTTAATGCTGATAGTAAAGACATTCAGGGAAGCAGGGGGAGCCAGTACTAAGATGGATAAACTCGTGGTCATTATTATGAGTATCTTGCTTATATGGACCAAAATATATAAGACAGAGAGATTCATCACTTTCTATATCTTCCTTAAGCATACTTCCTAGGTGCCTACTTATTGAATCCCTAAATAACACTTTGTGATTTTAATTTCACCTCTGGTGCTTGTTATTTTATAGACTGGTGATAATATTTTTCAGTTTTCAAGGTTTGGAGATCAACATTTGCTAAACTGGAAAGGTATAGATTTTAAAGTTAAACTCAGTTATTTTTTGCTGAAATTGTTCAACAGTTTCTTCTGAAGAACTATGGACAGAGGTTCATACAGTGAACAGGAGGCAGTGATCAAGACCATCCCCAAGAAAAGAAATGCAAAAAAGCAAAATGGTTGTCTGAGGAGGCTTTACAAGTAGCTGAGAAAAGAAGAGAAGCTAAAGGCAAAGGAGAAAAGGAAAGTTATATCTATTTGAATAGAGTCCCAAAGAATAGCAAGGAGATATAAGAAAGCCTTTCTCGGGGATCAGTGAAAAGAAATAGAGATAAACAATAGAATGGGAAAGACTAGAAATCTCTATAAGAAAATTAGAGATACCAAGGGAACATTTCATGCAAAGATGAGCACAATAAAGGACAGAAATGCTATGGACCTAACAGAAGCAGAAGATATTCAGTTCAGTTCAGTCACTCAGTTGTGTCTGACTCTTTGCGACCCCATGAACCGCAGCACTCCAGGCTTCCCTGTCCATCACCAGCTCCTGGAGTCCACCCAAACCCATGTCCATTGTGTCGGTGATGCCATCCAACCATCTTATCTTCTGTCATCCCCTTCTCCTCCTGCCCTCAATCTTACCCAGCACCAGGGTCTTTTCAAATGAGTCGGCTCTCCGCATCAGGGGCCAAAGTATTGGAGTTTCAGAAGATATTAAGAGGTGGCAAGAATGTACAGAAGAACTATACAAAAAAAGATCTTAATGACCCAGATAACAATGATGATGTGATCACTCACCTAGAGCCAGATATCCTGGAATGTGAAGTCAAGTGGGCCTTAGGAAGCATCACTATGAACAAAGCTAGTGGAGGTGATGGAATTCCAGTTGAGCTATTTCAAATCCTAAAAGATGATGCTGTGAAAGTGCAGTACTCAATACGCTAGCAAATCTGGAAAACACAGCAGTGGCCACAGGCCTGGAAGTGATCAGTTTCATCCCAATACCAAACAAAGGCAATATTCAAACTACTGCACAACTGCATTAATCTCACACACTACCAAGGTAATGTTCAAAATTCTCCAAACAAGGCTTCAACAGTACATGAACTGTGAGCTTCCAGATGTTCAAGCTGGATTTAGAAAAGGCAGAGGAACCAGAGATCAAATTGCCAACATCTGTTGGATCATTAAAAAAGCAAAGAGTTCCAGGAGAACATCTACTTCTGCTTTACTGACTATGCCAAAGCCTTTGACTGTGTGGATCACAACAAACTGTGGAAAATTTTTAAAAGAGATGGGAAAACCAGACCATGTGACCTACTTCCTGAGAAATCTGTATGCAGGTCAAGAAAAACCAGTTAGATTCAGATATGGAACAACAGACTGGTTCCAAAGAGGAAAAGGAGTACATCAAGGCTGTATATTGTCACCTGCTTATTTAACTTATATGCAGAGTACATCATGAGAAATGCTAGGCTGGATGAAGCACAAGCTGGAATCAAGATTGCTGGCAGAAATATCAATAACCTCAGATATGCAGATGACACCACCCTTACGGCAGAAAGTGAAGAGGAACTGAAGAGCATCTTGATGAATGCGAAAAAGGAGAGTGGAAAAGTTGGCTTAAAACTCAACATTCAGAAAACTAAGATCATGGCATGCGGTCACATCACTTCATGGCAAACAGATGGGAAAACAATGGAAACTGAGAGATTTTAGTTTGGGGGTCTCCAAAATCACTGTGGATGGTGACTGCAGCCATGTAATTAAAAGACGCTTACTCCTTGGAAGGAAGGTTATGACAGCACATTAAAAAGTTAGATACATTAAAAAGCAGAGACATTACTTTATCAACAAAAGTCCATCTAGTTAAAGCTATGGTTTTTCCAGTAGTCATGTATGAATGTGAGAGTTCGACTGTGAAGAAAGCTGAGTGCCAAATAATTGATGCTTTTGAACTGTGGTGTTGGAAAAGAGTTTTGAGCGTCCCTTGGACAGCAAGGAGATCCAACAAGTCCATCCTAAAAGAAATCGGTCCTGAATATTTATTGGAAGGACAGATGTTGAAGCTGGAACTCCAATTTTAGGCAAAGAACCAACTCATTGGAAAAGACCCTGATGCTGGGAAAGATTGAAGGCAGGAGGAGCTGGGACGACAGAGGATCAGATAGTTGGATGGCATCACTGATGCTATGGACATGAATTGGTGTAGGTTCTGGAACTTGGTGATGGACAGGGAGGCCCGGCATACTGCAGTCCATGGAGTCACAAAGAATCAGACACATCTGAGAGACTGAACTAAACTGTTCAACAATTATATATTTTAATTCTAAGACAACTTCCAAAGGAATTTAATATAATGCAGGGTGTTAACATTGTTTATAACTAAATAAATATAAAACCTAGTATCTCAAGTAATTTTTTTTTGTCTTTACTATTTCTTACCAAATCCATGTTGATTAAAGACATTGGCTTTGCTCATTTGAGTAAGTGAGCTCTGTAGGACACTATGTGTAAGAATGATGACTAAGTGTTACACACACACACAAATTCCATGGTCATGTAAGATCATGAAATATGTTACACAGCAGAAATTCTCTTATTAAAGGGAAATCTTAGAAAATAGAAATCTCATTAAACATACAACTTCCAAGATTTCAATAATTTAAAGTAGATAAACAGATATAAGAAAAAAATATTGTAAATGATTCCACCTACTGACTCTTTCCATTTGTTCCAGAATAAAATGGAGGAAGGAGACAGGAATTTACTTTTGGCTGAACTGGTCTAAATTGCCATACATTTTTCAATAAGGGAGCATCTGGCCATGTTGCATGTGAAACTAGTGTTTAAAGCTGCATATTTGGAACACAATTAAGCTTCTAAGTTCAAACCAAAAATTTTATGATGGAAACAATGCAGTGGGATTAGACTACATGTTATCCTCCAAAATAAGCTATAAATGTAGTCATGCATATTGTATCCTAGAAGATTTAGGATATTTTTAAGGGTCATCTTGGGTATTCTTATTTTTACCTTTTGAAACCTAGTTCCTAAAGAAGATGCTAATCCACATGTGAGAAAACCCACTTTCAGAGGGTACATAAAAACATTTTTTTCCAAATTTATTTGATGAAATATTCCCCTCAAAGTAGTTTTCATTATTTTTCTTAGAATCAGTTCTATGTTGAACACAGGTCAAGAAGCACTTTATTAAATCAGAATCTTGAAGATGGGATGCGATCTCTTCCATTATTGTATTTCTAGTGCCTGTGTATTGTATTTTCAGAAATTTTCAGCTCCAAATGTAACATAACAAATAATATGTTGATAAGACAAGATATTTGGAAATTATGTGTTGCAGATTAAGTTTATTTTTACTTCTTGTGTTATTTCAGTTTTAAATTTGATTGATTTTATCCCACTTGAGTTTAATTACAGAAAAAAGACATATCTTTTTCTTTGACTAAAAGAAAAAAAGATCTCTGTTCTTGTTTTCAGCTTTGTCATAGCCATTTAATATTCCCTAAAATTGTTCACTATGTAAGTATGCCATTGTAAACATTTTTTGCATGTGACTATAGTATTTTTTCACTTATTATTTCTAGTAGACATATTTATATTTCCCCTCAGAATAGTGTCTCAATTAAATCTGGGTTTCAAGTTACAAATAATTGGGATGAATTTCTGAGATGTGTTTTGGTGTATTGCCAACACCAGAACTCTGTTCCTATTCCTTTTCTTTCCACTAAACAGTCATTAAAATATAGTCATCTTTCCTGCATAAAATGGAAACAAAATGATTGATTTTATTGTTCATTACTGTATATTCTCTGGCTCCCATAAAGTCTTGTATTATAGTCACATCCCATGTGTTAACTTAGGAGCAGTAATATATTGAACACAAGTCTAGCCTTCCAAAATAATAATGTCTATATACCTACATCTCTTCTACATTCTCAGTAGGTATTGAGAAAATACTCAGCTGTGATATTCAACAGATTTGGGACACTAAGACTCATTCTTTAGAAAGTGAATATGTGTAGATAGCAGTGATTTTGTTCCTCGAAGTTGACAGATGTTACACATTACCTAGTTTACTACGCGTAGATTTATCAAACATCCTTTCAATTGCGTCTCTTTTAAGCAATTCTTTCAAGGAACCAGACTCTTATGAACAACTATATCGTCAAAAGAAAGACTTTAATTAACTATTTTCACATGTTAATATTTTATTGGCCAAGATTTCTTTTTAAAAATGCTCAACTATAGTTTTCATTTTATGCATTTCTCTGATCTTAACAATTGGAATAATTGAGGAGTCAAAGGCTACTTTTAGAGAGAAGGACATTATGGGCTTTTAGGATGTAATGATATATATATATTTTTTTTTTAATTACTGTCATGATTTTTTTTCTTTTTTAGCTAGACTGCTCTTCTGTTCTGAGATCTCATACATTCCATCTACACCACTTCCTCTAAGTAAGCATCTCTCTTGTTTCCCATTTGGGCTTCCGTGGTGGCTCAAATGGTAAAGAATCTGCCCTCAGTGCAGGAGCTCTAGGTTTGATCCCTGGGTCGGGAAGATCCCCTAAAGAAGGGAATGGCAACCCAACTCCAGTATTCTTGCCTGGAGAATTCCATGGACCAAGGAGCCTGGTGGGCTACACTCCATGGAGTCCCAAAGAGTTGGGCAGGACTGAGTGACTTCCACTTTTTCATCTTCCCTTGTCCCCCATGTAGATATCAGCTTCCACATAACGATTCTCCCTTGTTTGGGGTTGGAATTAAACCGCTTTATGTTTTCCAGGCTATGGGTGTTTTACTTGAGGCCTGGATCACCCACTGTTAGTGCTTAATTATTACCCTCCATATACCACTGTTATCTGCTCCTGCAATATTTTGTGTTGAGGAGCAGATAGTAAAGTGATATATTAATATAATGATGGTTAAAGCCTCTTAGTCTGGAACAGAACTGACGGGGCTTAAATACAGGCTCTCCAGGTTGAATATTGAAGTCTTTCTTTAAATCTTAGTTTTCTTATCTATATGTCATTATATTTAGAGTAGTAATCAAAATATATAGTATCTTCCCAATGGAATTGTGAAGATCATTATTTTTTAGCACATATGAAAGCACTTTGGATGGCAACTGGCACATAGTTAATGAATAATGATAACAATAGTAATAACAGTCCTTATGAATAGGCTCCAAGATGCTGCCCATATAGGTAGAAAATCCCTAGTCACTCATTATTTTATCCCATTGAAATTCAATTTTATCAACTTGATTATCCTCACAGCACTTGAGGCTCTGGTTGTTCTATCAAAGTTGGCATGCTCGAAGATTTTTTCTTAAATTTCAAACTGAGATTATTGTTGTATGGATAGGACATTTGTGACAATTTTTAAAGTACATGTTCTCTGTGTGTGTGTCTATGTGTGTGTATATATGTATGTTTCTATGGAGAACATCCACGATTTTGATTAGAGTTTCATGAATCAAAAACTTTTAGGACTATTGATCTGGAGATCCTGTCTGAATGAACTAAATAGTTTTCATTCCTGACTTCTGTCCACCTCACATTCCTGAGCCAGCTGCATCTCATTTATTTTACCTGTTGTGTAAACATATCTGTACTGAGATGTTAGCACATGCGTACACACTGAAGAAAATCAAATACATTATCAAAAATGTGAAAAGACAACATTTATATCAACAAAAATTAAACAATAAATGACATGACTCTCCTAGCATATTCAATAATGTTATACTCTTCCATAGGCCTCTCTCTTTTATCAAGACTAGGCACAATTGATTTTATTACATGCACCTGATTAAGAATGTCACCATAATAGCTGAGAATACTGAGGATAAGCTTATGTTTTCACTTATTTTAATTTGCATCAGTTGAATGTAACCATATACATTGACTTAGATGAAATATGACTTACTTAATTTTCCTTAATTAAAATTTTAAAAATTATATCTCTGAAATAAAAGAAAGACATACTAATTGGAGGATTTCTATGGATTAGTAAATACTTTCTTATGGTAGATATCTTTTCAGAGATGATTCTGTTTTTAGGTGAAGTCATTAAATGGAAATGGTAGCTAATATTAACCTCATGTTTGAAAAGAGTACTCCTTCTATCATATACATGCACACTAAGTGCAGATTTTAATCTTGCTGCATAGGTCCTTCTGAGACCTACAAAATATGCATGGTCCCAAATAAGTTAGGTGGTGTGGTAGTAAAGAATCTGCCTGCCAATGTAGAAAATGTGAGTTTGATCCCTGGGTCAGGAAGATCCCCTGTAATATGAAACGGCAACCCACTCCAATAGTCTTGCCTGGAAAATTCCATGGACCAGAGGAGCCTGGTGGGCTACAGTCCTTGGAGTCACAGAGTCAGACATGACTGAGCAGACTTGTGTGACAATAGTTTAGAGAAATTCAAACATATTGTCATTTTTTAAGAAGTCTAAATATCAGTGATATGGATGCACTATTGAATACAGAAGAGAATGTAGGAGAAGATGATCACAGTAAACCAGATTTACATGAAATATCTAGAGCCCATCATGCCCAATTCCCTTGCTTTAAATATAGCAAACCTTGAAACTGAACCTTGCCTAATATTGCTATTCAGATTAAATCATAAATCAGTTGACTTAGGAAGCTAAGAAACCTGTTACAATGTTAGGAAGATAAACCTGACACAATCCCACAGCATTAATTATTGCTGCGGATCAGTGGTGCTAAGTTAGGTGGGTTTCACACAGATTTGTTCCTTTGCCCAGTATCCCATAAACTCATATCTTAATCTTAAAATAATGATGAGAAAAGGAGAGAAGAAATCACAAAATTTTGCATGGAGTTGAAATAGTGATTTCATTGACTGTAGCTATTAGAGAAAAAGATACGCTTAGTATAATCACCTTGAAAGAACACTTGAAGAGCAAAGGGGGAGAAAAGTTGTCCACTTTGCCTCAGGACACCCTGTCATAAGGGCTTCTCAAGATCATAGATGGCTAAGCAGTGGCACCCAACAGGAGATGGTGATGCCTGCTAGAAAGCAAGGATAACTGAATCAGGATAGTTCCTGGTAGAAAATCCTTAGAGGTGACTGATAAAACATAAGTCAGATGCAACTTGCAGACTTATGGTGACAGTAACCTCAAAACTGTATTTCTCAGTGTGTGATGGTAGTATATAAATGATGGAGGAGTAAGGGACAAAGAAGTGGGGAAAAACTAATATAATTGGACTTTCAATCATAAAGTAAACATGAAACATGCAAGAATTCCTTAGTAGAGTCTTCAAAATGAGAACTTTCCAGAAGGTTGGGGTCCAGCAATAGCAACGTAGAGATAAAATCCAAATAAATATGGGTTGCATACATATGCTATAAGAAAGCTTCAGACATTTTGCTACGAAAAATACCATATTGCTCAAAAGAAAGACAGAAACAGAGCCCAGGTCTCTTGAGTCTTACATCAGGGCCCTTTCCAATGGTTATATATGTTTAAGACAGTATCCTTACTTCTATAAATGATGTTAAAATTCATAGGAAAGTTACTTTGTCAGGTTGCCCATCAGTTTGTTATAAAGGCTTGATCTCCAATGAATGTCAACAGTGGCATAGTACAGTCACAGTAGAAAGCCTGGCACCTTCCCTCTCAAGCCATATGTTAATTTATAAAAATGAAAAAGAAAATACAAATATTCAGAGTCAAACCTAAGAATATTATTATAGCATGATGCTGGGATGTGTTACCTTGCAACATGGCAAGGTAAAGATTTAGTTGAGAGTCAGTTTTCAGTCATGTAAGAGTAGTTACCAGCTGAGCCACAAGGGACGCCCATCATGGATGCCCATGGAAATGGATGTAGCCATCATGGTCAACAAAAGAGTCCAAAATGCAGTACTTGAATGCAATCTCAAAAACAACAGAATGATCTCTGTTCATTTCCAAGGCAAACCATTCAATATCACACAGTAATCCAAGTCTATGCCCCAACCAGTAAAGCTGAAGAAGCTGAAGTTGAATGGTTCTATGAAGACCTACAAGACCTTTTAGAACTAACACCCAAAACAGATGTCCTTTTCACTATAGGGGACTGGAATGCAAAAGTAGGAAGTCAAGAAACATCTGGAGTAACAGGCAAATTTTGCCTTGGAATATGAATCAGGGCAAAGACTAATAGAGTTTTGCCAAGAAAATGCACTGGTCATAGCAAACACCCTCTTCCAACAACACAAGAGAAGACTCTACGCATGGACATCACCAGATGGTCAACACCAAAATCAGATTGATTATATTCTTTGCAGCCAAAGATGGAGAAGCTCTATACAACCAACAAAAACAAGACCAGGAGCTGACTGTGGCTCAGATCATGAACTCCTGCCAAATTCAGACTTAAATTGAAGAAAGTAGGGAAAACCACTAGACCATTCAGGTATGACTTATTCAAATCCCTTATGATTATACAGTGGAAGTGAGAAATAGATTTAAGGGCCTAGATCTGATAGATAGAGTGCCTTATGAACTATGGAATGAGGTTCATGACATTGTACAGGAGACAAGGATCAAGACCATCTCCATAGAAAAGAAATGCAAAAAGCAAAATGGCTGTCTGAGAAGGCCTTAAAATAGCTGTGAAAAGAAGAGAAGCGAAAAGCCAAGGAGAAAAGGAAAGACGTAAGCATCTGAATGCAGAGTTCCAAAGAATAGCAAGAAGAGATAAGAAAGCCTTCCTCAGCGATCAGTGCAAAGAAATAGAGGAGAACTACAGAATGGGAAAGACTAGAGATCTCTTCAAGAAAATTAGAGATACAAGGGGAACATTTCTTGCAAAGATGGGCTCAATAAAGGGCAGAAATGGTGTGGACCTAACAGAAGCAGAAGATATTAAGAAGAGGTGGCAAGAATACACAGAAGAACTGTACAAAAAAGATCTTCATGACCAAGATAATCACGATGGTGTGATCACTCACCTAGAGCCATATATCCTGGAATGTGAAGTCAAGTGGGCCTTAGGAAGCATCACTACAAACAAAGCTAGTGGAGGTGATGGAATTCCAGTGGAGTTATTTCAAATCCTGAAAGATGATGCTGTGCAAGTGCTGCACTCAATATGCCAGCAAATTTGGAAAACTCAGCAGTGGCCACAGGACTGGAAAAGGTCCGTTTTCATTCCAATCCCAAAGAAAGGCAATGCCAAAGAATGCTCAAACCACCACACAATTGCACTCATCTCACACGCTAGGAAGGTATTGCTCAAAATTCTCCAAGCCAGGCTTCAGCAATACGTGAATGTGAACTCCCTGATCAAGCTGGCTTTAGAAAAAGCGGAGGAACCAGAGATCAAATTGGTAACATTCACTGGATCATCGAAAAAGCAAGAGAGTTCCAGAAAAACATCTATTTCTGCTTTATTGTCTATGCCAAAGCCTTTGACTGTGTGGATCACAATAAGCTGTTGAAAATTCTGAAAGAGATGGGAATACCAGATCACCTGACCTGCCTCTTGAGAAACCTATATGTAGGTCAGGAAGCAACAGTTAGAACTGGACATGGAACAACAGACTGGTTCCAAATAGGAAAAGGAGTACATCCAGGCTGTATACTGTCACCCTGCTTATTTAACTTATATGCAGAGTACATCATGAGAAATGCTGGGCTGGAAGAAGCACAGCCTGGAATCAACATTGCTGGGAGAAATATCAATAACCTCAGATATGCAGATGACACCACCCTTATGGCAGAAAGTGAAGAGGAACTAAAAAGCCTCTTGATGAAAGTGAAAGAAGAGAGTGAAAAAGTTGGCTTAAAGCTCACCATTCAGAAAACGAAGATCATGGCATCCGATCCCATCACTTCATGGGAAATAGATGGAGAAACAGTGGAAACAGTGTCAGACTTTATTTTTGGGGACTCCAAAATCACTGCAGATGGTGACTGCAGCCATGAAATTAAAAGACACTTTCTCCTTGGAAGAAAAGTTATAACCAACCTAGATATTGTATTGAAAAGCAGAGACATTACTTTGCCAACAAAGGTCCGTCTATTCAAGGCTATGGTTTTTCCTGTGGTCATGTATGGATGTGAGAGTTGGACTGTGAAGAAAGCTGAGTGCCCAAGAACTGATGCTTTTGAACTGTGGTGTTGGAGAAGACTCTCGAGAGTCCCCTGGACTTCAAGGAGATCCAACCAGTCCATTCTGAAGGAGATCAGTCCTGGGATTTCTTTGGAAGGAATAATGCTAAAGCTGAAACTCCAGTACTTTGGTCACCTCATGTGAAGAGTTGACTCATTGGAAAAGACTCTGATGCTGGGATGGATTGGGGGAGGGAGGAGAAGGGGACAACAGAAGATGAGATGGCTGGATGACATCACTGATTCGATGGACGTGAGTCTGAGTGAACTCTGGGAGTTGTTGACAGACAGAGAGCCTTGGCATGCTGCAATTCATGGGGTCACAAAGAATCGGACACAACTGAGTGACTGAACTTAGCTAAACTGAAGAGCAGTTAAAGATTTTTGTATCCATCTGCCGAAGTCTAAGGTTATCTACAAGAAAAAGCTTATTTTTTGAAGTCAATTCTTTGGACTCCTCTGAAATCAATTTTTAAAAAGTAGATAGATTTCAAACTTGAGAGGTCAATTATAAGCTGGAGGGGAGTCAAGGGGAATGGATGCCAGAGATTTAGGCTCACAGTTTATGCAAAAGGAACCATTGCAGTTCACACATATACTATCTCAGGTGATTAGTCTGAGATAGTCTAGTCTAGGAGCTCTAATGTGGAGAATGCAATGGCACCCCACTCCAGTACTCTCGCCTGGAAAATCCCATCGACCGAGGAGGCTGGTAGGCTGCAGTCCACAGGGTCGCGAAGAGTCGGACATGACTGAGCGACTTCACTTTCACTTTTCACTTTCATGCCTTGGAGAAGGAAATGGCAACCCATTCCAGTGTTCCTGCCTGGACAATCCCAGGGACGGCGGAGCCTGGTGGGCTGCCGTCTATGGGGTCGCACAGAGTCAGACACGACTGAAGCGACTTAGCAGCAATAGCAGCAGTCGCAATTCTAATGTAGTTTCTGAACTTATGCAATTTGCATCTATCTTTCTGAATGTTTAGAGTGGGAAATCTGTGGCAATGACAGATTTGAAGTTTTGATCTTGATTATTCTTGCCATAGTTAATAAGTCACTAATAGGGGACAGTTTGTTAAACACTTAAGTGTGTATCCAAAGCCTAACTCTGACTTACATTCATACCAACTAACACACAGAGACATTGGTCAAGTTTTGTCTAGTTTGATTGTTCAGAGATACCTGAACAATTTTAAGACTAGCTAAGACACCACTCTACAACACAATGAAATGAGTAGATAAAGCATCAATTTAGTTGTTCTATGCAACAAAATAACATAATATCTCTGTCAACTCTTACGTGTTAATAGTGATTATATATGTATTAGCCCTGAAGCTTTCTGTCCCATTCTGAATGCTCTCTGACTCTTGCTGTTCTGACATGAAGTTTTCATTTTATTTTTGACAAATCAAAATATGTGTTTTATACTTTGCTTCTTTGAGGAGAAAGAATGACAACTTGAGCTTAATACTATAAAATGATTCTTAAACTGGGTAGATTCACATATCTAGCCTTAACTCTATTTTCAAGTTCCTATGACTGAGTCTCTGAGATTTCAATGCTTTTCTATTTCACACCCCATGTGGTGGGCCTCCCAGGTGGCACTAGTGGTAAAGAACTTGCCTCCCAATGCAGGAGACCTAAGAGACACAGGTTCAATCCCTGGGTCCAGTATGTCCCTTGGAGGAGGCAATGAAAACCCACTCTAATATTCTTGCCTGGAGAATCCCATGGCTGGAGGACCCTGATGGACTATAGTCCATAGTGTCATGAAGAGTTGGACAAGACTGAGTAATTTACCATGCAGTATGTGATGGGTTGTTCTCTCATTGTAGGGAAGTGGTAACAAGAAGGTGGTAACAACTTGAAAGTTGCTTTATGTTTATCTTCCAATAAATAAGTACTACTAATAATATTGACTGAAATGTATTTCTTAGAATTCATCAATTTCCTCAACACAAGTTCGTCTCTCCATACCTACTTTCTATATTAGGGTAACACTTCTTCCAACTCCCCACTTTAAAATCTTTGTCATTTCCTTTCCTTAACCTCTACATCCAAAAAAATCACAATACCTTATCAATCTCACATTCAGCGCTATTCAATTTCCCTTCCTCTCTCCATCCTTTTGATTTCAGTACTTCATTATTTTAAGCTTGACTATTTCAGTAAAAATCATTTATTAACTATTATCCAAAACTCTACTCTTTCACCTCTCCTGCCCATTTATTACATTGTTAGTATATGACTGTAGTAAAATGTAGATCTGGTCATGCTGTGCTGCCCTTAGTCATGTCCAACTCTTTGCAGCCTCATGGACTGTAGCCTGCCAGACTCCTCTGTCCATAGGGATTGTCCAGGCAAAAATACTGGAGTGGCTTCCGATACACTCCTTAAAGGGATCTTCTCAACCCAGGAATCAAACCCAGCTCTCCTGCATTGCAGAGACTTTTTACCAGCTGAGCTACAAGGGAAGCCCTCTGGTCATGCTATCTCCCACCAAAATCCTACTCCTTTCAACACATCACACACACACACACACACACACACACACACACACACTCCAAATAGAAATGCTATTGTATTGCCTGTGGAATAAATCCATGTTCCTTGAAAAGGCATTTAAAGATTTCGACAGTTTCTGATTATCTTTCCTGATTAAGGTCTTCACACTTAACTGATAGAGTTAAATTTCACTTGGTTAATTACCCTTCTCTGAATACACTATGCCAAAGAGCCTGGCATTTTGTGTGTGTGTGAGATAAACATGACTTAATATCCATGAAACTGACTTTAGAAACAAGAAAAGAAAAAAGTCTTGAATTAGAACAAAGAGTTTTCATGTGATACATTTCTGAAGTGGATTGCACAAAGGATGTGATTTTACAAAAAAAAAAAAAAAAAAAACAGCATAAGAACAGGACTTTAATATATAACCATGATTTATTTTAAAATTAAAGTAACTATGAAGTACACAAAAACATTTCATGAGAAGATAGTGAATATGTGCATCTCTTCCTTATTTCAATAAGTTGCAGCTATCTACAAAGTAAATTTTAGTTCCACTTAAAAAGATTGAGCGTTTTGCAATCAAAACTATCCCTTGGATTTCAATAAACATTCTGGTTGTCCTTGGCGTCTTTCACTTTGTGAATGAAGAACTTTGTTCTCGCTGGTCTGGGAATAGTTTTGACTGGTGATGTTTTCTTTTGGCTGGGAAATAGATTAAGGGCCTTTCTTCCTGGCAGACCCTTCTTTCTATTGGATATAACTATTGAACTTACTTAAAAGAATACTTCTATTTATCCTGGCTGTTCAAATTCATCTTGTAGATGTCTATAAATTTGAAAATTAAAGTAAATTTAAAAATGGAGTTTTTAAAATGTACACCTGCAAGAGAGTTATCTTAAATATACCCGGGAGAGAACAAGAACAAAAAAAGAATAATGATATTTTAACAGTGAGAGTGCACACAGGAGTAATATATATCTATAAAAGTTCTGTTTTATCAAAGAAATATGTATGTAAATTTATTTTTAGTCATCAGCTTTCCTGGTCTTTCACTTTAAAATGCTTTCATCCTGAAGAAAGTCATGTGGCTTACCATAACTGTTTGCTGATTTTCCTTGAGTGAGTTGAATACCTTTCAACTAGAGCTATTTGAAATAATTATGAGAAAAAAGGAAGCATGGTTTTTTTCTAACTGCAAAATGTTTTATATTTGCCTGTGAAGAGGATCAGTTTTTCTGCTCCTGGAGAATAAGTTTCTAAACACTATAAGCCCTTTTCATTGTAGTGGGTATTTCCTGTTGTCCTCCTGGCAGCAGATACTTTGGAATCTGTCATACATTGTAATGCTGACGAGTTGCAAAAATTTGCCAAAAAAAAAAAAATGCAGTAAACCAAAATGGAACTTCTTTGCATGAGGATTTTCTTAGACTCTGTAACTGAGAAGATAGGCAACCTCATGTATATAATCTCTGAAAAGTAAAATGCAAACTTCCCCTACAGAACTTTGAAAGTAGAATGATAAAATCTTTTAAAACATAATTCAAGTGCTATAGGGAAGGTTTGGAAGCTGTCTTTTCTGGCTTTATTTCCCATCTGTGCATTGGATTGGAAGCATCAATATTTATTTTGTCTCTGCACCAAAGACAATTTATCAAATATGCCTACAATCAATCACTACTAATTGGAAATAAATTCAAAAGCACAGTTTCAGGGTGTTCATTCCGTTTTCCACAGGAATGATAACAATATTATTGGAAGTTTTTAGAAAGACTTCAGTGTGGAAAGTCCAGGAAAAAAAGTTTGTCCCTTCTTTTCCTCTATAAATAACATAATGAAAAATTATTGGTAAGTCAGTACGTTCTTTTGGTCTTTAAAAGAACATAATTCATGGACAGACTTTCAGTCTGAGAGTTGAGGCTTTTATATTTTTATTTATGTGACAAAAATTTGTGTTTATTTTTAAAATTTCCTTTCCTTCCTTTCTCTCCATTATAAGATCTCTGTCCAAGTGACTTGATATTCTTGTTCAAAAGACTTTTGTTGACATTGTTGCCTAGTAAAATAGGCTATTTATTAATGTTGACAAAAATTAATCAGCAGTCAATCTAAGAAAGAAATGGAAATTTTTAGTCAAGCCAACCTGAGGATTATAACCCAAGAGATAATCTTTCAGATATCTCTGGAGACTGTTCCTAAGAAATGAGCAGAGGAGGGCAGTATAAATGTGATTTTGACAAAGGGCTACCTGCAATCAAGTGCACATCTTGGTAGAAGATGACTGCTATTCATGAGGGACAGATATCTAAGTTAATGCTTTTAGTGCTTTTTAAAGAAGGGAAGATGCAAGAAACTGGGTTAGTAACTGGATTCATTTTCTCCTGAAAACATCTATCTGAGAGCCAGTTCTGCCAGTTTTGCAAAAGCACAAAATGCCTCATCCTGATATTCACCCCAAAGTTTGAATTTCTTTCAGGATATACTGCAAATAAGTAATTACAGTGGCTAATGACTTGGTTCTTGTGGAATGCGATGGTGAACAATATTCCCTATTTCAAAACCACCACCCCTGTTTTGGTCTTAATTTTAACCAAGGTTTGGGAGGCATTTAATCATGACCAATTTGTCTCTCGGTACTAGGAACGCTCATCCCATGTCAGGCGAGGATTTCATTGATGGACCACTCACTGTGCTATTATTTGACGAGGCCCTGTTAACAATATTCCACCTGTGTTGCTAGTTTGTTATAGTCCAAGAAATGGCTCCCTCTTGTTTCTTCTTCCCTTACCTATAGTTACACGATTACCATCATTGATCTTTAGAAGTATGTATGTGCTCAGTCATTTAGTTGTGTTTGACTCTTTGTGAACCCATGGACTATAGCCCACCAGGCTCCTCTGTCCATGGGTTTATCCTGGCAAGAATGCCAGAGTGGGTTGCATTTCCTCCTCTAGGTATAAAAGTATACATTCGGTCGATATTTCCAAGTCATCTAGGCATCATGTTTGTTGGAGGCCGAGTCACATGTTTGGAAAAGCAAGAAACAATAATTTTGTAGAACAAATAGAATACAAATAATACACTGGTAACATTAATAAAGTCATAGATAAGTAATGTTAACTTTTGAAGGGTTACATAGCTGGTGCCGGAAGAGGAAAAGTTGATCTTTATGGTTGAGCAGACATTTCTACCTTTGAGGAGGTCTGGTTGATGTACAATACACGTGCACAAAACACACAAAGGGGAAAGGAGGAGGGCCAAATGAACAGAGAAAATTTTTATGTTTAATTTTTTCTCATCTTACCTTAAAATATGAATTTCATTTCATCAAATTTAGGCATGTTTGATATTGCAATACTTTGTATTGCTTCATAACCGTCAAATTAAGTGAATTTCTGCTAATGATTCTCCACTCATCCTCAAAAGTCTTTTTTTCCTTTTCTTTGTTTTTCTTTCTTTCTGTTTTTTCTTTTTCCATTCATTATTTCCTCCTTTAAGTAGAGAAAAATTAGCAGAAAAAGTGTCACACTTTGGGGGGAAAAATACCTCATCCCTATATAAATCAAACCACATCTTGCTTCCTGAATTTGTGCACTTTGAATAGGAAGTTGTGAGTGCAGGAACTCTGTCTTCTCTAATAGCTCAGATAAAGCCAAGTACCTGTCATCACTTCACAAACAAATAAATGATAATAATGGTGAAAAAATGAAATATGGAAACCAAACTTTTTTACTTATTCACTCTTCTTTTCCCTAATATGTGCTATAATTTTAGTTAGGCTATTTATGACTAAAACAGCAAGGCCTTCATATGGGAAAAATTGCTTTTCTGTTTTGCTTGTCCATTGCCCCCATTCATCATGCCTTCAATCCAGTGCCAGAAAGGGCTTGCATAATTTTGGCTATAAACGGCTGACTGAGAATATCTAACCCTGCTCCACCCAATACATCACTAAAGAAAGAACTATATTTTGCAGTATCTTATTACATTTTTAGTTTATGGGGAATTAAGGCAGTTATAAACATTAGTTTTAAATAAATGTTGGCAAGCAAATAGGAGAATGAGTAACGGCAAAGGAGAAGAATAAGGAGGCAGACATACTCTTATGTTCTGGCATAACTACAACACTCATGGGAAAGCTAGTGAGTTTTCTAGCTGAAGAAATTGATATTCCTTTGAGAGCCTGAATTAGTCACATTAGCTATCTTTGCTGAGTATCTGGTCAAGCTAATTAACTTCATCTTTTGCTGAGCACTTGCAGCTTCTGAATGAATTGCCTTTTAGTGTTTGTGTTTCATGTGATGATTCAGGCTGATTTCTCCTCTTCAAAATTTTAGGGGAATTAATCACAGAGCTCCAATTCAATTGCAATCGTAATACCTTTTACTACTGGGAGTGCTGTCAATCTGAGTTACATAGCCTGAGTTAGGGATCTGACCAATGTGGTGTGAGGAAATTCTAAAAAACGATCAGCTTATTTAATGACTTCAGGGAACATTGCATTTCTTGTGCTACTATCTCCTCCATGACCAACCTCCAAACCAAGATGGTTTTGAATACATCTACATAATTGAATTCATAAACTTAGTCTCTATGGTGACTTTTCTATATTATATTAAAAAAAATTTCCCTCTTCCCTCTTATAGTATCTCAAATGAGGAAAGAGTAATTGTTATGTGCAGCTGAACTTTCTATTCTATTTTAATGTATTTTCCTAATATGCAGAATTGGGACCCCAGTACCCATGTTTGTGCTAAGTGACCCTGCCTCTCTTCAATATCTCCTTGACTTAAAGGTGATTACCTCTTTAAAAAATCAGAATATTTCTCTCACAACTTTCAGACTTTAAATATTAAAATGTCACTCTAACAGCAAAGCCAAAAGATATTGAGTATACAGACTGTTACATTTCCAATCATGCAGAAGAAGTTGATCTGAGAAAAATAAGGCAGAAAGAAGAGATGAAAGATGGAGAGTGTAGAGTTTTAGAAGTTCCAATTAGTCACACCACCCAACCAGTGGAACAGCTGTGTGAATTTCCATAGTCCTACCAATATATTTCCCTCATTCCTGAACTGCTTTACCTTAGGTTTCTGTGGTTTGCAATTTAGTCTCACTAATGTAACTTACTTGACTTTAAGTGACAAATATATATTTTCTACTTACCTGAGTACACAATGTTTCTCAAAGTCTGTTCTTAATTTTTCTTAAATAGAATCCCCTTTCAAAAGAATCTACCTTACTAGAATTGAGGTACCTAGATATTTCATATTCTCTGACTGTGGAGAAATATACATAATCAATATTTTGCTTATGCACAATTAATATTTCACTTCATGGAAATTTATGTTAGCTCTTGGTTAGCAGAAAAATGAGACCTGGCAACATGCACTCCACTACTTCATTAAAACCTCAAGGAGATTTCTTAATATCATGAATATAAAATGATGTATTAATATATTTATATTTAAAATACTGAGAAAAGATAAAGTAAGTAATAAATTCTTAGTCTGATGCTCTGATTTTGTATGCCAGCTTTGTACCTATCATGTTTATGCTTTGAGAAAGTCACTTAACTCAAGTACTGAATAAACTTCCTCTTTTGTGGAAGAAATATACATATAATTTAAACATATGTATTCTACATGAGAAAGAATTATTTTTATATATAATGTACATAATTCAATTTGTATTTTGTATAAGAATGTTTCTAAGGAGGTAACACTTTTACTGGGGAGATGTTATGATAAAATTATTTCAGACTCAAGTACAAATGTTTGAGAATGAGTCATCTTGCATGGAGGCCTCAGAGAGAATGTATTCTTCTAGGTGTAAAGGAGAAGTAGAATGCTTTGGTCCTGGAAATAGAGAAGAAGGGAGCTGAAGAGGGAAAAAAAAATATGGATGGTAACACCTATGATAGTCTGGAACAAAAGAAATATAAAGAAGCAAAGTGTTCAAAGGTAGTTTTGGATGCAAAAATGTCCAAATTTAATATCCTGAGAAATACCACAGAATAATGAGTGTGATAACAAAAGGATGAAATATAAATGGCATGAAATCATCTAGTTCCCCCATTCTCACTTCTGGCCTAGTTAGAGATAAACAAAGTCCAAATGAGGATATTTTTTCTTTGTCATAAGTGAGTTACAACTAGGTGCTGTTATTAATTGAAGAGGAATGGCAAACCATTCCAGTATTCTTGCCTGGGAAATCCCATGGTCAGAGCAGTCTGGTAGGCTATAATACATGGGGTCACAAAGAGTTGGATACAACTTTGCCACTGAGCATGCACACACACTATTATTAATAGCTCAACTCTGCATATCTCATACTTTTCTTTTTATTGAAATATAATAAGCACAATATTATATGCTATAGATGTACAGTATAATGATTCACAATGTTTAAAGGTTATACTCCATTTAGAGTTATTGTAAAATATTGGCTATATTCCCTGTGCTGTACAATATATTCTTGTAGCTTATTTTATACCTACTAGCTTGTACCTCTTAATCCCCTACCCCTATATTGTCCCTCCTCTCTTCCCCCTCTCCACTGGTAACCACTTTTTTAGTTTCTATATCTGTGAGTCTGCTTCTTTTTCTTGTATTCACTGGTTGTATTTTTTTAGATTCCACATATAAGTGATATCATACATTATTTTTCATTCTCTCTTACCTCACTTAGTATAATACCCTCCAAGACCAACTATGTTGTTGCAAATGACAAGACTTTATTTTTAATGGCTGAGTAATATTCCATTGTTCCACATCTTTTTATCCATTCATCTATTGATGGACACTTAGGTTGCCTCCATACTTGCCTAGTGCAAATAATACTGCTATGAACATTGGAGTGCATATAATCTTATCAAATTGTGTTTAAATGATCTGTACTAATGAAAGAATGTGAAGACAGCACAAACAGATTGAAATATATACCACATTCTTGGACTGGAAGAATTAATTTTGTATTAAAGAAACCATACTATCCAAGGCAATATACAGATTCAATATAATCCCTATCAAAATACCATTGCATTTTTCACTGAACTAGAGCAAGTAATTATAAAATGTGTATGGAAACACAAAAGACAGCAAACAGCCAAAACAATCTGAGAGAGAAGAACAGAGAAGGAACCATGCTGGAGGAACCATGCTGGAGGAACCATGCTCCCTGACTTCAGACTATACTGCAAAGATACAGTAGTCAAAACAGTATGATACTGGTTAAACAAAACAGATACATTGATAAACAGAACAGAACCGAGAGCTCAGAAATAAACCTATGCACTTAAAGTCATTTAACCCATGACAAAGGAATCAAGAATATACAATTGAGAAAAGACAGTCTATTCAATAAACGATGATGGGAATACTGAAGAGCTACATCCAAAAAAATATTAGAACGTTCTCTAATACTACACACAAAAAATAAGCTCAAAATTGGTTAAAGACCTAAATGTAAGACCAGAAATCGTAAAGCTCTTAAGAGAAAAGTATAGGTAGAACACTTTTCAACATAAATCATAGCAATATTTCTTGGATCTGCCTCCTAAAACAAAGGAAATAAAAGCAAAGACAAACAAACAGGACCCAATTAAACCTAAAAGTTTTTGCATAACAAATGAAATATTCTAACAAACAAACAAGCTGCAGAATAGGAGAAAATATTTTCAAGTGATATGACTGATAAGGGGTTAATATTCACAATATATAAACAGCTTATACAATTCAACATTAAAAAATAAACAATTAAAATTGGGCAGAAGAACTAAATAGATATTTTTCTATGCATATAGACATGCATATGGTCAATGGGCATATAAACACATGCTGAATATCACTAATCATTGGGGAAATACAAATCATCGTGGTTACGATGAGATATCACTCACACCTGTCAGAATGGCTATCCTCAAAAAGAACACAAAAAACACAAGATGTGGAAAAAAGGGAACCCCCATACACTGTTGGTGGGAATGTACTGGTGCAGCCACTGTGAAAAACTGTATGGGGGTTTCTCCATAAGCTAAAAACAGAATTACCATATGACCCAGCAATTCAACCTCTAGGTCTCATGATTTTTTTATGGGTAAACTCAGAGTCATGTTTGGGCATCACCACATCAATTGGCATTTGTCTCATCAGGACCAGGGCTCATCCTTATTGACTAACTCATCATGAGTGGATATACAACAACTACCAGCTCAACTATTTTATCACTGTTGAGGAAGTATTGGGAGTTAAAAAAGGACTAGGTCACATTTCAGATTTTAATATATTAATACTTTCTTTGTTTTAATAGGAAAATTATAACAATTTGTTTCAATAGAAGCATCAACCCTTAATCTGTTTTATAGAACCCCATATTTTCACAATCTCAGACCTTTCAGAAATGTCCCATGCATATATGCTACCTCAACTTAACTTTTTGGGGGTCATAATATTCTAAATTACAGAAATAGTCTAGGCTTGTTAAAGATAAAAAATGCATATCACTCATCCTCAATTGCTGATCATACTGGTACTTCTTACATAAAGGTAATAAAACAAGACTAATCCCTATGTGGATAAGACACTGGTAAAACATGAGGTTCTTTAATACTTTAGGCTACAAAAGTATTCAAATAGTGTTTAACTTCTATTTCATTGTCTGTGCATTGTGTTTAAGGGTATGGCCCTTGGATACAATCTACCATAGCACAAAATATGGATTTTGTTTAAGGTACTTAAATTCTATGGGCCTTAGATTTCTCATCTGTAATATGAGGTTAATAATAGTATCTACTATTAAGATGTTTGGAGGATTAATGAAATTATACTCATAAAGCATGATAACAGTGCCTGATATACAGTAATGACTCTTTTAACATTGGTAATTGTTTTTACAATAACTATGCCAAATATGTTGCTATCAATACAATTCTTCAGTATCCTAGGGAAGATTTATTCTAGGAAATGCTACAGATACCAAAATTCACAGATACCAAGTTCCATAGTGACCCTCTGTACTTCTGAGTTCTCATCCCCAGATTTGACCCATGGTGGTTGGCCAGATCAGCCCATGTGGATTCCACATATACAAAAGGCTGAATGTACATTCATTTTTAAAAAATTCACATATAAGTGGACTCAGTTCAAACCTGTGTTCAAGGGTCAACTGTATTTAGATATGTACTATTTTATTATATTATGTTTCTGAGTATGTAGAACATACTTAGTATAAATGAAACATTTTAATTATACTGACTTTGAATACTATTGTATCTTTTAAAATCAATTATTTAAAAGTTTTTCAATCCATGCAGTCTGATGGATAAAGTAATTCAACCAAGAATTAATGCATAAGTCTCCAATAGTCCAATTACAGAAACTGTGGTGGTATTAAAGGAAACAATGATGTTTAACAGATAACGTATATCTCTACTACTCCAACGTGGACTACTAGAAAATTTTGAAGTATAGTTATTTTACTATGTTGTGTTAGTTTCTGGTGTACAGTAAAGTGACTCTTACACACACACAAACACACATGCACGCACATGCGTGCACACACACACACACACATACATATATATGGCTTCTCAGATGTCAGTAATAAAGAATCCACCTGACAATGCAGGAGACACAGGAGATGCAGGTTTGATATCTGGGTTGGGGAGATCCCTTGGAGTAGGAAATGGAAACCCACTCCAGTATTCTTGCCTGGAAAATCCCACAGACAGAAAAGCCTGATGGGCTGCAGTCTATGCGATTGCAAAGAGGCCGACATGACTGAGCGCACACCATATATCTATTTCGTCATGTTCTTTTCAGTATAGATTGTTATGAGATTTGACTATAGTTCCCTGTGTTATATAACAGAACCTTGTTATTTATTTTATAGTTTCCCAGTCATTCTCCCTCATGTACCCGATTGTCATCTCAAATCTTTTCTTTCCGAATCAAATATTTTCTTTCCACCTCAAATATTTTCTTTCCACCAAACTGACTTGCACAATTGAGTTCTGTGTCACTGTCCCTGTACTGTTAGGATTTAAGACATAGATCCATATTTGGTTCCTCCCTCACATACCTATAAAATCGCCCATGATTCCTCTCATTGCTTTTCCATCCTTTCCTTCCTTTTATTACAACACTATTCTTCCCTCAGACGGTGTTGTTCATTCCATAGATTTTAGTAACCCCTTTTGGATTCAGCCTCTCTCTTCCCAAGGGCAAAACCATAAACAGCTTACATTTTAATCCCCCTACACAGTGTTCACGTGCCTCACCACCAAGTAAAAATCTGTAGTTGCTTTCTGCTACCAAAAATTAAATTTTCAACTTCCTTCAAGGCCATCAACATCTGTCATAGACTTACTTTGATTTCATTCTCTAATACATTCACTTATTCCTGTGTGTATTCACTCATTTATTTATTTACAAACAATGTGAACTTTTATGTCACATCACAAAAGGTCATTTGTACCAAGCTTCTATCTTACCTATACTGCGTTTCAATTGTCTTGAAAGATGCCTTACATATCTGTTAGTCGGCTCAAGCTGCCATAACAAAATACCACAGACTAGGTAGCCTAAACAACAGAAATTTGTTTTCCCATGGTTCTCAAAGTCTAACATCAAAGTACCAGAAGGATTGGTGCCTGATGAAGCCTCTTTTCCTGGCTTGCAGACAGCCATCTTCACACTGGCCTTTCCTCCTTGCACTTTCAGAGAAAGTGAGTGAGCTCTAGAATCTTCCTCTTTTCATAAGGACATCCATGCCATTGTCATTGTTGAGTGTGAGCTCTGTTCTGTCCGACTCTTTTGCAACTCCGTGGACTGTATCCCACCAGGCTCCTCTAATCATGGAATTTTCCAAGCAAGAATATCAAAGCAGTTTGCCCTCCCCTTCTCCAGGGGATTGTCTCTTGCACCTCCTGTATTGACAGGGGGATTATTTTACCCCTGTACTACCTGGGAAGCCCCATAAGGATATCAGTGCTATTGGATTAGGGCCCAATCTTGTGACTTCACTTAACCTTCCTTACCTCTCTTAAAGCACTATCTCAACTTCAGTCACACTGGAAGTTAGGATTTCTACATGTGAATTTTGGGGAGGAGAGAAGCCACATTTCAGTTCATAGCAACTTCCTGTCTTTAATTATTTATGCCATCATTGTATTTCCAGTTTGCCATACTTTCATTATTCCTATCTATCCAAACCTTCATATCCATTATGGAACAGCTCTTTCTTAAAAAAAAAAAAAATTCAGTTCCGTTTCTTTATAGTGAATTGCTCTGCGTCTACATAGTTTGAGAATTTATATTTTTTACCACATATTTGACAGTATGATAACTTGTAATTNGTACTCCTATTTCTCTTGTTAAAAGGGAAATCATTGAGCTAAATTTGCTTCACAACAAAAGGTTAGTTACAGTGTTTTATTGTTTCCAGGATTATTTATTCCCCCCAAAAAAGACTTTAGGAGTGGTATGATATTTTTCACAAAGGCTAAAATACAATGGTAGCATTTCAGATGTTAGCATGCATGAGGAGAGAAATATTTTGCAGTTGGACTCACTATCTTATTTCTTCTTCTTAAATTGTACTTTAGAGGCAGCCCAACATCCTACCATTTCAAAGATACCTATCAACAACAATAAAAAAAAATTCAAAGCATATCTCATATAAAAATATGCTTTCTTTTTAATGTTCAAAAGTAATTTCTCATTGTTCTCTCCTGTTTTTATACATCTTGTAATGGAGGTATTGACTCCTCTTGTTTTAGATTATCTTTTAAAGAATATTTATGCAGCAAACAGTTTAGGATGATATAGTTTCTTATCTGATGCGACAGCCAGGTGGGCTTATGTCTTTAGAAGAAACAGGCTTCCTCTAGGGCAAAAGGGCATCATAATTCTGGCCATTAAAAAAGCTCAGATTCCCTGAGCTCAGATTTCCTTTCCAGTAATGTCAACCACTGCATATTCATGGATCATCTGGCCCTCCAAGAACTAGGGCTTGGGGAACTAGGACAAAAATACCGATAACCTGACTATTGCTATTGCTGAGAATAATAAACTTTTTTCTTCTCTGATCCAGCCAAAATCTCATTGTATTCTACCACCTACTAAACTGTGACCTTCTAACCTGAGAGCTTATAAATAGGCAAAACTGAGACTCTTCAGAAAGTTTTACACATGAAGTCGCCCATGGACTATACAGTCCATGGAATTCCCTAGGCCAGAATACTCGAGTGGGTAGCCTTTCCCTTCTCCAGGGAATCTTTCCAACCCAGGGATTGAACCCAGGTCTCCCACATGGCAGGCAGATTCTTTACCAATTGAGCCACAAGGGATGCCCATGTATTAATGAAGATCATGTTTTTCTCTTTCTGAAGACTCATTTTTATGTAATAAATGACCTAGGTTTCAAGTTCCAAATATGCTATTTGTATTAATCTACCAGGGCTGCCATAACAAAATACCACAAACTGGGCAGCTTCAACAACATAATTGTTTGTGACAGTTCTGGAGTCTGGAAGTCCAAGACCAAGGCTTTGGCATGAATGGTTGTTCCTGAGGCTTTTCTCTTTGACCTGCAAATGGCCATCTATTTGCTGTGTTCCTCCAGGCCTTTCTTCTGGGCTGGTATATCCCTGGTGTCTCTTTTCTTATAAGGACACCAGTCATAATATGTTAGGGTCCACCTCTATGACCGTTTTCAGCCTTAATTACTGCTCTAAGATCCTTAACTTCAAATGCAGCCAAGTGGGTTAAGATTTCAACATGGATTTTTGTAGGACACAATTCAGTCCACAGCACTCTTCTCACATGTTTTAACACAGTTCTCCATAAGTCTCTCATTTCTTATAAACAGAGACACCAGCTAACCTTTTATCCCATACTCTGTTATGTGTGAAGTGTCTTGCTCACAGAAAGTTGGTTTATAGTACAGTATTACAAAAACGATGTTTTCCACTCAGATAAATCTAAGGCAGATATATTTATTGCTGTTATAAAAGATTTGGGTTGCTTAAGCTTTGGTCTCTTTCCCGTTATTTAACCAAGGCAATGGCACCCCACTCCAGTACTCTTGCCTGGAAAATCCCATGGACGGAGGAGCCTGGTAGGCTATATATAGTTCAAGCGGTCGCAAAGAGTCGGACACGACTGAGCGACCTCACTTTCAATTTTCACTTTCATGCATTGGAGAAGGAAATGGCAACCACTCCAGTGTTCTTGCCTGGAGAATCCCAGGGACAGGGGAGCCTGGTGGGCTGCTGTCTATGGGATCGCACAGAGTCGGACATGACTGAAGCGACTTAGCAGCAGCAGCAATCCCTGGTACCTTGTCCTTGTTGCATCACCCTGTATGAGGTTCTGGGACTACCAAAAGAAAATGCTAACAGTTTGAGCACTATCATTGTTATAAGTAATTATTCCCCCTTGTCCCAAACTCAGGAGTCTAAAAACTTCTGACAGCATCCATGAAACTGGTAGGCTAACTCATTAACTTGTAATAGAGTTGTAATAAGAGTCTGTAAACCCAGTCTCTTCACGATTTTTCACACCATCTTCTATTTCCTTCATTTCTTACAATATTTGATTTCCATTCCATGGGAGAGTGAAGAAAGAAAATTTCTTTCAATTCTCTGACAAATTTGTTATACCTCTACTTTATTTTTTTTATTTTTTTAATTAAAATTTTATTTTTACTTTATTTTAGTTTACAATACTGTATTGGTTTTGCCATACATTGACATGAATCCACCATGGGTGTACATGTGTTCCCAAACATGAACCCCCCTCCCACCTCCCTCCCCATAACATCTCTCTGGGTCATCCCCATGCACCAGCCCCAAGCATCCTGTATCCTGCATTGGACATAGACTGGAGATTCGTTTCTTACATGATAGTATACATGTTTCAATACCATTCTCCCAAATCATCCCACCCTCTCCCTCTCCCTCAGAGTCCAAAAGTCCACTCTTCACATCTGTGTCTATTTTGCTGTCTCGCATACAGGGTCATCATTACCATCTTTCTAAATTCCATATATATGTGTTAGTATACTGTATTGGTGTTTTCCTTTCTGGCTTACTTCACTCTGTATAATCGGCTCCAGTTTCATCCATCTCCTTAGAACTGATTCAAATGTATTCTTTTTGATGGCTGAGTAATACTCCATTGTGTATATGTACCACTGCTTTCTTATCCATTCATCTGCTGATGGACATCTAGGTTGTTTCCATGTCCTGGCTATTATAAATAGTGCTGCGATGAACATTGGGGTGTCTCTTTCTATTCTGGTTTCCTCGGTGTGTATGCCCAGTAGTGGGATTACTGGGTCATAAGGCAGTTCTATTTGCAATTTTTTAAGAAATCTCCACACTGTTCTCCGTAGTGGCTGTACTAGTTTGCATTCCCACCAACAGTGTAGGAGGGTTCCCTTTTCTTCACACCCTCTCCAGCATTTATTGCTTGCAGACTTTTGGATCATAGCCATTTTGACTGGTGTGAAGTGGTACCTCATTGTGGTTTTGATTTGCATTTCTCTAATAATGAGTGATGTTGAGCATCTTTTCATGTGTTTGTTACCCATCCATATGTCTTCTTTGGAGAAATATCTATTTAGTTCTTTGGCCCATTTTTTGATTGGGTCATTTATTTTTCTGGAATTGAGCTGCATAAGTTGCTTGTATATTTTTGAGATTAGTTGTTTGACAGTTGCTTCATTTGCTATTATTTTCTTCCATTCAGAAGGCTGTCTTTTCAACTTGCTTATATTTTCCTTTGTTGTGCAGAAGCTTTTAATTTTAATTAGATCCCATTTGTTTATTTTTGCTTTAATTTCTAGAATTCTGGGGGGTGGATCATAGAGGATCCTGCTGTGATTTATGTCGAAGAGTGTTTTGCCTATGTTCTCTTCCCTGGTGGTCTAGTGGTTAGGATTCAGTGCTCTCTCTCATACTTCTACTTTAAATATAAAGCCTTCTAGGCAAAGATTTGTCTGGATTTTCCAGACAGATTTTGGCATCTTATCATCTGAAAGACATTGAGACTTTGTTAATCTCATCTTACAGATCACNGCATAAGTTGCTTGTATATTTTTGAGATTAGTTGTTTGACAGTTGCTTCATTTGCTATTATTTTCTTCCATTCAGAAGGCTGTCTTTTCAACTTGCTTATATTTTCCTTTGTTGTGCAGAAGCTTTTAATTTTAATTAGATCCCATTTGTTTATTTTTGCTTTAATTTCTAGAATTCTGGGGGGTGGATCATAGAGGATCCTGCTGTGATTTATGTCGAAGAGTGTTTTGCCTATGTTCTCTTCCCTGGTGGTCTAGTGGTTAGGATTCAGTGCTCTCTCTCATACTTCTACTTTAAATATAAAGCCTTCTAGGCAAAGATTTGTCTGGATTTTCCAGACAGATTTTGGCATCTTATCATCTGAAAGACATTGAGACTTTGTTAATCTCATCTTACAGATCACTCCTTTTTATTCTTCAAATCTAAGTTCAAGAGTCACCTTTTCAAGAAGTACTCTCTAAACATATTATTTGAATTTGGCATCCCTCATTACCTACCAATAATCATATATAGTACCTTTAAAACATTTAATACAATCAATATTGAGCCAGTTTATTCATCTTTTGTTGTTGCTGTTTAGTTGCTCAGTCATGTCTGACTCTTTTGTGACCCCATGGACTGTAGCCCTGCCAGGTTCCTCTGTCCATGGGATTTCCCAGGCAAAAATACTGGAGTGGGTTACCATTTCTCCATGGGATCTTCCCAACCCAGAAATTGAACCTGTGTCTCTAGCATTGGCAGGAAGATTCTTTACCACTGAGCCACCAGGGAAGTCCTTTTTCATCTCGTTTGTTATTAGTGTCTCCCACTAGCTGCAACTCAGGGACCTGATTAGTTTTATCCACAGTTTTATCAACAGCAATAATTCTCAACAAGGTATGATTTTATCACCCAACAGACATTTGGCAATGTCTCAAAGGCAATTTTGGTTATCAAAACTAAGAAGGGGGTACTGTTAGTAACTAGTTTAGAGACCAGCTTCTGCTACTGCTGCTAAGTCACTTCAGTCGTGTCCGACTCTTAGCAACCCCATGGACTGCAGCCCACCAGGCTCCTCTGTCCATGGGATTTTCCAGGCAAGAGTACTGGAGTGGGGCGCCATCGCCTTCTCAGAGTTTAGAGACCAGGGATGCTGCTAAACATCTAAAATGCACAAAAATGTTCCATAGTAAATAATTGCTCGCTGTACAATGTCAATAGTGCGAAGGTAGAAAATCCCTAATCTACTGCATCCAAAGAGTGTATGAGAATCAAAGGTGACTGAAGATGTGTTGATTTATTTGAAAGAATATTTTCATTATACTATTTAGTAAATTATATTTGGATTACATTATTCTGGCTTTCACTGTTAACTGCTTGAGCAAAAAGAATATCCCCTAAACCTAAATACTCTTCAACTCCAAGTAGGATAATCACAAAGATATCCTCATCTAGAGATGCATAGTAAACTATTCATAGTAAAACACAGTAAAAACATAGTAAATACCAACAGAAAATATTGAATGACTACTCTAGTTTTCTCTTCCCTATTCTTAGTGACTCTAATGACTGTATGATAAAACTAATCTCACATTAACCATATTTGCAAATACTCTTAGTGGAGAAAGCTTGTCACAGTGTTCTCATTGTATCTGTAGGTCCCTACCTTCACAAGTTTCTTGCCTCATGTTTTCTTACATTTCTAGCCATTAATAGATATATACTTTGAAAGATTATGCATTTAATCAAGGGGTTTTAAATTTTTTGGATGAAGGATCCACACTGCTACTTAAACTCCTCAGTCAAAGGTCAGTCTGGTCAGTCATTGTTTTTCCCACTGGAGATAACCATCCATCTTTCAAGTTCTTTAGTGTTTTCTGGGATTTTCTCCTTTCACCATTTACAGAGTTCCTTTCTAGCCAAATCCTTACCTCCTCTTTATCTGTGCTTCTATATAACACTTACAGTAAAACAGATACTTTCATTTTCTTTGTCCTTAAAAGCTATGTGGACTAAACCTGACTCTGGATTACCTATGATTTAGAAACTTCCTTCTTATATAACATCTCTCAGGTAGCCCATATAGGGAATGGCTATATTTCATAAATTTGAATCAAAAAGTAGGAAATCAAGAAGTATCTGGAGTAACAGGCAAATTTGGCCTTGGAGTACAGAATGAAGCAGGGCAAAGGCTAGTAGAGTTTTGCCAAGAGAACACACTGGTCATAGCAGACACCCTCTTCCAACAACACAAGAGAAGTCTTTACACATCACCAGATGGTCATACCAAAATCAGATTGATTATATTCTTTGTGGCCAAAGATGGAGAAACTCTATACAGTCAGCAAAAACAAGACCAGGAGCTGACTGTGGCTCAGATCAAAACTCCTTATTGCTCAATTCAGACAAATTGAAGAAAGTAGAGAAAACCACTAGACCATTCAGGTATGACTTAAGTCATATCCGTTATGATTATACACTGGAAGAGAGAAATAGATTCAAGGGATTAGATCTGATAGACAGGGTGCCTGATGAATTATGGGCAGAGGTTCGTGTCATTGTACAGGAAACAGGGATCAAGACCAACCCCAAAAAGAGTAATGCAAAAAAGCAAAATGGCTATCTGAGGAGGCCTTACAAATAGCTGAGAAAAGAAGAGAAGTGAAAAGCAAAGGAAAAAAAGAAAGATATACCCATTTGAATCAGAGTTCCAAGAAGAGCAAGGAGAGATAAGAAAGCCTTCCTTGTGGTCAGTGCAAAGAAACAGAGGAAAACAATACAACGGGAAAGACTAGAGATCTCTTCAAGAAACTTAGAGATATCAAGGGAACATTTCATGCAAAGATGGGCTTGATAAAGGACAGAAATGGTATGGACATAACAGCAGAAGATATAAAGAAGAGATGGCAAGAATACACAGAAGAAGTATACTAAAAAGATCTTCACGACCCAGATAATCATGATGGTGTGACCACTCACCTAGAGCCAGACACCCTGGAATGTGAAGTCAAGTGGGCCTTAGGAAACATCACTATGAACAAAGTTGGTGGAGGTGATGGAATTCCAGTTGAGCTACTTCAAATCCTAAAAAAGGATGCTGTGAAAGTGCTACATTCAATATGCCAGCAAATCTGGAAAACTCAGCAGTGGCCACAGGACTGGAAAAGGTCAGTTTTCATTCCGATCCCAAAGAAAGACAATGCTGAAGAATGCTCAGACTACCTCACAATTGCACTTATCTCACACGCTAGTAAAGTAATGCTCAAAATTCTCCAAGCCAAGCTTCAGCAATATGTGAACTGTGAACTTCCAGATGTTCAAGCTGGTTTTATAAAAGGCAGAGAAACCAGAGATCAAATTGCCAACATCTGTTGGGTCATTGAAAAAACAAGAGAGTTCCAGAAAAAATCTACTTCTGCTTTATTGATTGTGCCAAAGCCTTTGACTGTGTGGATCACAATAAACTGTGGAAAATTCTTCAAGAGATGGGAATACCAGACTACCTTACCTGCCCCCTGAGAAATCTGTATGCAGGTCAAGAAGCAGCATTTAGAAATGGACATGGAACAATAGACTGGTTCCAAAGAGGAAAAGGAGTATGTCAAGGCTGTATATTGTCACCCTGCTTATTTAACTTATATACAGTGTACATCATGAGAAACACCTGGATGGATGAAGCACAAGCTGGAATTAAGATTGCCAAGAGAAATATCAATAACCTCAGATATGTGGAAGACATCACCCTTATGGCAGAAAGCAAAGAAGAACTAAAGAGCCTCTTGATGAAAGTGAGAGAGGAGAGTGAAAAAGTTGGCTTAAAGCTCAACATTTAGAAAACTAAGATCATGGCTTCTGGTCCTATCAGTTCAGTTCAGTTCATTTCAGTCACTCAGTCTTGTCCGACTCTTTGCGACCACATGAATCACAGCACGCCAGTCCTCCCTGTCCATCACCAACTCCCGTAGTTCACTCAAACTCACATCCACTGAGTCAGTGATGCCATCCAGCCATCTCATCCTCTGTCGTCCTCATTCTCCTCCTGCCCCCAATCCCTCCCAGCATCAGAGTCTTTTCCAATGAGTCAACTCTTCTCATGAGGTGGCCAAAGTACTGGAGCTTCAGCTTTAGCATCATTCCCTCCAAAGAAATCCCAGGGCTGATCTCCTTCAGAATGGACTGGCTGGATCTCCTTGCAGTCCAAGGGACTCTCAAGAGTCTTCTCCAACACTACAGTTCAAAAGCATCAACCATTTCATGGTAAATAGATGGGAAAACAGTGGAAACAGTGACAGACTTTATTTTGGGGAGCTCCAAAAACACTGCAGATAGTGACTGCAGCCAAGAAATTAAAAGATGCTTACTTCTTGGAAGAAAAGCTATTACCAACCTAGGCAGCACATTAAAAAGCAGAAACATTACTTTGCCAACAAAGGTTCATCTAGTCGAAGCTGTGGTTTTTCCAGTAGTCATGTATGGATGGGAGAGTTGGGCTATAGAGAAACCTGAGCACTGAAGAACTGATACTTTTGAACTGTGGTATTGGAGAAGACTCTTGAGAGTCCCTTGCACAGCAAAGAGATCCAACCAATCCATCCTAAAGGAAGTCAGTCCTGAATATTTATTGGAAAGTTTGATGTTGAAGATGTAACTCCAATACTTTGGCCACCAGAGGAGAAGATCTGACTCATTGGAAAAACCCTGATGCTGGACAAAATTGAAGGTGGGAGGAGAAGGGGATGACAGGATGAGATGGTTGGATGGCATCATCAACTCAATGGACATGAGTTAAGTAAGTTCTGGGAGTTGGTGATGGACAGGGAGGCCTGGCGTGCTGCAGTCCATGGGGTTGCAAATAGTCGGACACAACTGAGTTACTGAACTGAACTGAACTTCAGAAGAGATTTTTATACTAGAGTGTGAAAATCATGTGT
This sequence comes from Redunca redunca, assembly GCA_006410935.1. Classification (NCBI taxonomy): domain Eukaryota; kingdom Metazoa; phylum Chordata; class Mammalia; order Artiodactyla; family Bovidae; genus Redunca; species Redunca redunca. The sequence continues at coordinate 64,202 of SJYQ01004295.1, forward strand.
GTTTCTTCAAGATATTCTTGCAACATTTTTTATTTCTATTCATATCAAGTAAATTATTTGATTAGAATTTGATCCTCTATATGTCTCAGGATTTTCATTAGAGACAAATCAATAAAGATAAAAGAAGGTGTATGAGAAATAAAGTAAAAATGAAATCTGCTCTTTTCTGAAAACCTTCAAAGAAAATCCTGGAGAAGAAAATGGTAACCCACTCCATTTGGGAAATATTTTCTACCTATCCTCTCAGTCAGCAAATGATTTATAAGTGTTGGCCAGCTTATCCTTATAATATTTTTATTTATCTACTGGTATGTGATACTTTTATGTCTGCCAATAATAAAATTTAAATTGAAATAAAAGCCTCTTTTTTGCTTTGCTCTCATTTGACCAGAGATGAAGCATATTTTAAAGTAAGTTTTTATACTCTCAAAATATTATTTTTAAGCTCATGTATATCCCATGCATGCTCAGCTAATTTTAAAGTTCTGCTATTTGTAAATGTTGGGTTTCCCATGTGGTTTAGTGGTAAAGAATCTGCCTGCTAATGCAGGTGTTGCAGGCTTGATCCTGGTTGGGAACATCCCCTGGAGAAGGAAATGGCAACCCACTCCAGTATTCTTTGCCTGGATAATATCATGGACAGAGGAACCTGATGGGCTACAGTCCATGGGGTCACAAAAGAGTTAGACATAAACTGGCAACTAAACAAAAATAACATTTGTAAACATTTTTTTCTTAGTAGAAAACTGAGATTGGCATTTATTCAAGGTCATTGATGAACTGATATTTTTCTGGAAGGCACATTAAGGCTCAGAAAGGATGGAAGTGTACCAACAAAGACTGTTATTTAATCTATGAAGATGAAGCTAAGCATTTTGACCAATGATTTATCATTTTCCTAAAGTTACAGTTGAAATTTTGCCAAGGATTTCAATGAATACTATAGGTAAATTGAATACATTTTGTTACCATATTCAGTATTAAGCTTCTTGCTGGTTATATATTTATAATAATCAGGCAGTGTAGGACAGGATTCATCAGAGAATAACACCATTCTGCTTTTATAAGTAGTGCTATTAGTCATGTCAACATATCAGAGCCTTTGTTAAGGAAAACTTGCTATTTTACTATAATTCTTAATATTTCAGAACTACACTTCTGTTTTTCTATTTCTGTTTTTCTGAGGTGTAACTTAAATTTCTATAAACATGCTTATAGCTACATAACCATCATGGCCCTTGTTGAAAGCAGATATCCTTAGAAAATGTCAGTTAACTTATTTAATGTAGAAACATTTGCCAGCTTTTACCTGGTGTGATTTGCTAATTGTTTTTAATAAATGATTGATTAATAGTTTGAATATTATATGTGAACATAAAGTATTTTACATTATATATATATGTCAGCAAATATTATTCTTCTGTTAGACAAAGGTACAGTAGAGTTGAGAATGAAACTTATTGCATTAAAACCAGTCCAAGTAAAGCAATGAAATAATCAAATAAAATGGCTAAATTAATTGCTTTGAGCAAACATAAAAACTTCCCCCTTCCAGGAAAATCAACTCATTGGACAAATACTTGACCTTATTGACAATGGTCTATATGATAAGAATATCAATAATGTCCTTAGATTACAGACACAGAGATTTTATCTCATTTTTTAAATGAAGCCAGCATTTGCAAAATATTGGTAACCACTTGCATGGATTTGACATGGCCAGAAGCAGCTTTTTTGCTGTGAAAAGAAAACTGTAGTTTGTTTCAATAACTAAACATTTAACTAAAGTGGAACAGCACTTCTACTTTCTTTCAATAACTTTTCCGTTTTGTTCACAAATAATCTATTTGATGCAAGAAGCCCAGCTATAAGTGTATTTCAGCTTTCAGCATGCCTTCCTCACTAAGCTTAATTATTTCTAGATTTTTATCTAAAGTGAGAGACATGGCTCTTCCTTTCCCTTGGACACTGAAAGGCCATGTAAGTTTATTATTGGCCTAATTTTAGTATTGCAATGTATCAAGAAATAGGGAAGCCTAAGAAGAAGGAGGGATATGGGCAAACAGTTGGTCACTGGAGCAGTCAAAACACATGTTTATCTATTAAGTTCAGTCTTCAGTTCAGTCATGTCTGACTTTTTGCGACCCCATGGACTGCAGCAAGCCAGGCTTCTCTGTCCATCACCAACTCCCGGAGTTTTCCCAAACTCAGGTCCATTGAGTCAGTGATGCCATCCATCCATCCATCTCATCCTCTGTCATCCCCTTTCTAGCCTTCAATCGGTCTTTTCAAATGAGTCAGCTCTTCACATCAGGTGGTCAAAGTATTGGAGTTTTAGCTTCAGTAGCAGTCCTTCCAAATATTCAGGACTGATTTCCTTTAGGATGGACTGGTTGGATCTCCTTGTTGTCCAAGGGACTCTCAAGAGTCTTCTCCAACACCACAGTTCAAAAGCATCAGTTCTTCAATACTCAGATTTCTTTGTAGTCCAACTCTCATATCCATACATGACTACTGGAAAAAACCTAGCCTTAACTAGATGGACCTTTGTTGGCAAAGTAATATCTCTGATTTTTAATATGCTGTCTAGGTTGGTCATAACTTTTCTGCCAAGGAGTAAGTGTCTTTTAATTTCATGGCTGCAGTCACCATCTGCAGTGATTTTGGAGCCCCCCAAAATAAAGTCTGTCACTGTTTTCACTCTTTCCCCATCTATTTGCCATGAAGTGAGGGACCAGATGCCATGTTCTTAGTTTTCTGAATGTTGAGCTTTAAGCCAACTTTTTCACTCTCCTCTTTCACTTTCATCAAGAGGCTCTTTAGTTCTTCTTCATTTTCTGCCATAAAGATGGTGTCATCTGCATATCTGAGGTTATTGATATTTCTCCCAGCAATCTTGATTCCAGCTTGTGCTTCATCCAGCCCAGCTTTTCTCATGATGCACTCTGCATATAAGTTAAACAAGCAGGGTGACAATATACAGGCTTGGTGTACTCCTTTTCCTCTTTGGAACCAGTCTGTTGTTTGATGTCCAGTTCAGTCCTACATGGGTGCAACACAATTATAGCAGTAACACTGAAGATCTTGGATTACAAAGTGCCATAACAGAGATAATAATAATAATGAAAAAGTTTGAAATATTGTGAGAATTACCAGAATGTGACACAGAGATATGAAGTGAGCAAATGTTGCTGGAAGATGTCACTCATAGGCTTCTTGATACAGGAATGCCATAAACCTTCAATTTGTAAGAAAAAAAAATCCAAAACCTGTGAAGTACAATAAAAGCACAATAAAATGTGACATTTCTATACTGTATTATTTTATGTGAAGGAAAAATCATCAGAGATACAATGTGCTTTTTAAAAATTTTATTTGTTTTTAATTGGAGGATAGTTAGTTTACAATGTATTTTACCATACATCAACAAGAATCAGCCACAGATATACATATAAATGTGTCCCACCCATCCTGAACCCCCTACCACCTTCCTCCTTACCCCATCCCTCCAGGCTGTCACAGAGCACCGGCCCTGGGTGCTCCACTTCATGCATTGAACTTGCGCTGGTCATCCATTCTGCATATGGTAATGTTCGTCTTTCAAGGCTCTTCTCGTAAATCATCCCACCCTCTCCTTCTCCCACTGAGTCCAGTAGTCTGTTCTTTATGTCCGGGTCTCACTTGCTGCCCTGTATGTAGAATAATTGGTACCATCCTTCTAGATTCCATATATATGTATTAATATACACCACTTGTCTTTCTCTTTTTGACTTACTTCACTCTCTATAAGGTTCTAGTTTCATCCACCTCATTAGAACTGACTCAAATGCATTCATTTTATAGCTGAGTAGTATTCCACTGTGTATATGTACCACAGCTTCCTTATCCATTTATCTGCTGATGGACATCTAGGTTGCTTCCATGTCTTAGATATTGTAAATGGTGCTGCAATGAACATTGAGGGTTCATGTGTCTTTTTCAGTTCTGGTTTCCTCAGTGTATATACTGAGCAGTGGGATTGCTGGGTTGTCTGGAAGTTCTATTTCCAATTTTTAAAGGAATGTCCACACTGTTTTCCATAGTGGCTGTACCAGTGTGCATTCCCACCAACAGTGTAAGAAGGTTCTTGTTATCCACACCCTCTCCAGCATTTATTGTTTGTAGACTTTTTGATGATGGCCATTCTGACTGGCATGAGATGATACTTCATTGTGGTTTTGATTTGCATATCTCTAATAATGAGAGCTGTTGAGTCTCTTTTCATGTGTTTATTAGCCTTCTGTATGTCTTTTCCAGAGAGTTGTCTGTTTATGTCTTTTGCCCACTGTTTGATTAGGTTGTTTGTTTTTCTGGTATTGAGCTACATGGGTTGTTTGTATATTTTGGAGACTAATTCTTTGTCAGTTTTTTTGTTCACTATTATTTTCTCTATTCTGAGAGCTATCTTTTCACCTTGCTTATAGTTTCCTTCATTGTGCAAAATGAAAAGCTTTTATTTAAGAAACATAACCTGATCTAATAAGGGTATGTGAACCACCCTGTAGAAAAAGCAATTATTTTACTAACATTTTAGTAGCATTATGCCAGTTTCTCAGAAAATATTTTATACCCTGACAAGAATGAGTTCATTGTCCTTTTAAATCACTGAATAACATTTTTATTACAAATAAAATAAATAACACTTAAGCTCAACATTCAGAAAAATAAGATTGTAGCATCTGGTCCCATCACTTCATGGGAAATAAATGGGGAAACAGTGGAAACAGTGACAGACTTTATTTTTTGGGCTACAAAATCACTGCAGATGGTGACTGCAGCCATGAAATTAAAAGATGCTTACTCCTTAAAGAAAATTTATGACCAACCTAGACAGCATATTAAAAATCAGAGACATTACTTTGCCAACAAAGGTCTGTCTAGTCAAGGCTATGGTTTTTCCAGTGGTCCTGTATGGCTGTGAGCGATGGACTGTGAAGAAAGCTGAGCACCGAAGAATTGATGCTTTTGAACTGTGGTGTTGGAGAAGACTCTTGAGAGTCCCTTGGACTGCAAGGAGGTCCAACCAGTCCATCCTAAAGGAGTCTTGGGTGCTCATTGGAAGGACTGATGCTAAAGCTGAAACTCCAATATTTTGGCCACCTCATGTGAAGAGCTGACTCTTTGGAAAAAACCCTGATGCTAGGAGGGATTGGGGGCAGGAGGAGAAGGGGATGACAGAGAATGAGATGGCTGGATGGCATCACCGACTTGATGGACATGAGTTTGATTAGACTCCTGGAGTTGGTGATGGACAAGGAGGCCTGGCATGCTGCGATCATGGGGTCGCAAAGAGTTGGACACGACTGAGCGACTGAACTGAATTGATTGTGCGTTCTCTGTAATTCATGGATTAAAGTGATTCATGCAAGATGACATGTTTACTAATTGCAAAGCAACCATCTGACACGGGTACAAAGTTGTTGCATCCATTTTATGGTTTAGGAAACCGAATTGCAGTGAGGTTAAGCCATTTGCTGATGGGGGAGCTGGGATTCAAACCCAAATAATCTGGCTCTAGACTCTGCCCTTAACCCAATGCTGTACTATTTTCCAAAGTAACAGTACAAACATCAACTTGCAGTGTCTGGTAATAAAAATCTCAACAAGAAATGGAGTTCTTAAAAAGACTGACTGAAGAGTAGTTAATGAAGATAATTACAGAGGTATGGGTAAAGTTAAAGAAATCATAAAAGGGATGTTGAGACAACTGGAAACTAACCAGAAGAAGAAAGCCAATACCACTGCTGTCTGGAATAGCAAAGATAAGAATTGTGATAAGGAAGTGAGTCAGAGTTGACCCCTTTTTCTTAGAGTGACTCAGCACTTTGCCGCATTGTGGTGACAGGATAGGAAGGGAATAGGGCTAAAAATATGCTGACCTCTCTCTTCTTCTGCTCATCTATCTCCTGCCAATCACACCACGCTCTAAACACAATTAAAAGCCAGAAGTGAAGGGAGCCAGGCCAACTTAGTTCACAGATTCAGCCCATAACAAGGCTGAGAAAGGCAGAGAAAGAATCTGAAAGAGGGGCAGTGATGGTGGCAAATGGAGAGTCAGAAACACATGTGGAATAGAGGCTGTATGTTTGCTTCCAGTATTAACAGTAGAACTCATAAATTAGTCATTGTGTACAATTGTGTACAATTAATTAATTGTACATTGTGTACAATTAATTATTTATTAGATCTTATTATATTTTACATGTTTTCAGTAGCTATTTTCTTACTTTGATTTCTCATAGTAGATTACTGTCAAGGAAATTATTGTGACATTCATATATCTTTATTGTTGTAAATGGCATGTAAGTTGTGGAAAATTAAAACTAGCTCATCAAAAAATGTATGTGAGCATAGTCATAGTATCTTAAAAGTAGCTAATCATAGTACAGTAATTCAAATATTTTTCCAGGACCAAAAACTGTTAATTCAGAAAGCATATGTGTAGTTTACATTTAGTTTGCGATTCATATTATTAATAATTGATTTTAACATTAAAGTTTCCCTAGTAAATTGATTACTTATTTTAAAACCAAAATGAAAACTCAAAGATACTTATATATTTGAATATTATGGGTACCAGATTTAACTGTGGCATAAACACAATTTGTTGTTCATTGGGTTATGCTATGGAGATGAGGATAGGTTTAACAGTCAGGAACCACAACTGCTCTTTGAACCTGTCATAACTGACAATGCTTAGAGTAGACAATGCTTCTGAAGGAAAGATCTTTTAATCACAAATTCACTAATATCCAGGAATATAAACTCTAGAAATTGAGATAGATTATTGCTATTTTTAACATACTTGTAAAACACAGTAGGGTTTTGTATGGACTGCATCTCAGTACTAAAAACATTACCAATAATTGCACATTGTGAAATATACAAAAATGGAAAGAATAAAGGTGGTTTTTCTTCTAATATCGATATGGCTTACATGAAACCACTAGGCAAAACAGGAGGCATAGCAGGGAAATAAATGACATTTTGTTAATCATCACCATAACATTATTTGATGTTTTGCTTATTTTTCCTAGATGTTTGGATATTCATATTGTATACATTATCTCAAGTATTCTCACAATAACTCCATGAAATTCTATTGTCATTATCCATAGTTTTCAGATAATGGAGACTGAAGTGCAGAGCAGTTAACTGTCTTACCTAAGGTCTCACATGTCTTAAGAATCCAGCAGAGAATAATCTCAAATAGTGTATCAACCCTAAAATTGCTTTTAGCATAGATAAGAATATAAACTTGCTAAAGGGTGAGGTTTTTCGTCTGTAGCTAGGTCCCTACTGTATGGGACGTATAACATTGAAATGGTTACTGAAGAAATGAATTTGAAGTCTACCTAACTCTGAGTGTCACACTCTCAACATCTTAAGTCTAACTTTGAGCATCTAACTCTGAGTATCTCAAGTCTACCTAACTCCGGATTTCACACTCTGAACATCCACAGAAGACTGCATAGTAATAAAATGTATTTGAAAAGAAGCCATTGATACATTTGACATATTTTAAATGTTTGCTTTGACAACCAAAAACTTATTCTTATATAAACATTATGTGACAGTATGCTTATCTGCCACATAAATGTTTATTAGAAAAAATAGCAATTTTTTTTCATATGTATAATATCTTCTTATATATTTTATTTCAAAAATTTAAAAATCATGAATGCATTGTTAATATCATACATATTCAAAAAATAAGGAAAAGAGAAACTTAGGAGAGTGTAAAAAGTAAAAGCAATGTAAAATAAGATTGAAAGCAAACAAACATAAAAACCAAACTTGAAATACCTGCAATAATCTCCATTTCATACTGTTAGAAAGAGTTAAAATAGGACCCTATAGGACAAATTGTATGGTAGTTTGAATATTCTTTGGCATCGCCCTTCTCTGGGATTGGAATGAAAACTGAACTTTTCCAGTCCTGTGGCCACTGCTGAGTTTTCCAAATTTGTTGAAAATTTCAGTGCAGAAATTTAAAAGCATCATCCCTTTAAAATTTTTTTTAATTAATTAATTAATTTATTTTACTTTACAATAGTGTATTGGTTTCACCATACATTGACATGAATCTGCTATGGGGCTACATGTGTTCCCCATCCTGAATCCCTCTACCCCTTCCCTCCCCATCCCTCTGGGTTGTCCCAGTGCACCAGCCCCAAGCATCCTGTATCGTGCATCGAACCTGGACTGGTGATCCATTTCACATATGATGATATACATGTTTCAATGCCGTTCTCCCAAATCATCCCACACTCGCCCTCTCCCGCAGAGTCCAAAAGACTGTTCTATACGTCTATGTCTCTTTTGCTGTCTCACATACAGGGTTATCATTACCATCTTTCCAATTCTATATATATGCGTTAGTATACTGTTTTGGTGTTTTTCTTTCTGGCTTACTTCACTCTGTATAACAGGCTCCAGTTTCATCCACCCCATTAGAACTGATTCAAATGTATTCTTTTTGATGGCTGAGTAATACTCTGTTATGCATATGTACCACAGCTTTCTTATCCATTCATCTGCTGATGGACATCTAGGTTGCTTCCATGTCTTAGGATTTTAAATAGCTCAGCTGAAATTCCATCACTTCCACTAGCTTTGTTCTTAGTAAAACTTCCAAAAGTCCACTTGACTTCACACTCCAAGATGACTGGGACTTGGTGAGTGGCCATATTATAGTGGTTATCTGGGTTATTAGAAGCTCTTTTGTATAGTTCTTCTGTGATTCTTGCCACCTCCTCTTAATCTCTTCTGTTTCTGTTAGGGTTTTGCCATTTCTGTCCTAATGTGCCATCTTTGCATGAAATGTTTACATGGTATCTCCAGTTTTCTTGACAAGATCTCTAGTCTTTCCCACTCTACTGTTTTCCTTATTTCCTTGCTTTAGATAAAAAAGGCTTTCTTATCTCTCTTTGCTATTCTCTGGAACTCTGTGTTTATTTGGGCATATCGTTCCCTCTCTCCTTTCCCTTTCGTTTCTCTTCTTTTCTGAGTTATTTGTAAGACCTCAGACAACCACTTTGCCTTCTCGCATTTCTTTTTCTTTGGGATGGTTTTGGTCACTGTCTCCTGTACAATGTTATGAATCTCCATCCATAGTCCTTCAGACACTCTGTTTACTAGGTCTAACCCCTTGGATATATCCATCACCTGCACTGTATATTCAGTTCAGTTCAGTCACTCAGTTGTGTCCGACTCTTTGCGACCCCATGGACTGCAGCACACCAGGCCTCCCTGTCCATCACCAACTCCCAGAGTTTACTCAAACTCATGTCCAGTGAGTCAGTGATGCCATCCAACCATCTCATCCTCTCTTGTCTCCTTCCCCTCCAGCCTTCAATCTTTCCCAGCATCAGGGTCTTTTCAAATGAGTCAGTTCATTGCATCAGATGGCCAAAGTATTGGAGTTTCAGCTTCAACATCAGTCCTTCCAATAAATATTCAGGACAGATTTCCTTTAGGATGGACTGGTTGGATCTCCTTGCTGTCCAAGGGACTCTCAAGAGTCTTCTCCAACACCACAGTTCAAAAACATCAGTTCTTCGGCACTCAGCTTTCTTTATAGTCCAACTCTAACATACATACATGACTACTGGAAAAATCATCACTTTGACTGGAGGGACCCCTGTTGGCACGGTAATGTCTCTGCTTTTTAATATGCTGTCTAGGTTGGTCATAGCTTTTCTTCCAAGGAGCAAGTGTCTTTTAATTTCATGGCTGCAATCACCATCTGCAGTGACTTTGTAGCCCCCCAAAATAAAGTTTGTCACTGTTTCCACTGTTTCCCCATCTATTTCCCATGAAGTGATAGGACCGGATGCCATGATCTTAGTTTTATGAATGTGACTTTTAATGTTGACCAACTTTTTCACTCTCCTCTTTCACTTTCATCTAGAGGCACTTTAGTTCTTCACTTTCTGCCTTAAGGGTGGTGTCATCTGAATATCTGTATAATAATAAGGGATTTGATTTAGGTCATATCTGAATGGTCTAGTGGTTTTCCCTACTTTCTTCAACTTAAGCCTGAATTTTGCAATAAGGAGCTCATGATCTGAGCCACATTCAGCTCATGGTCTTATTTTTGCTGACTGTAGAGCACTTCTCCATCTTCATCTACAAAGAATACAATCAATCTGATTTCAGTATTGACAATCTGGTGATGTTCATGTGTAGAATTGTCTCTTGTATTATTGCAAGAGAGTGCTTGCTATGACCAGTTTACTCTTTTGACAAAACTCTGTTAACATTTGCTCTGCTTCATTTTGTACTCCAGTTCTTAATGACTCAAATAACCACAATAGTGTGATCACTCACCCAGAGCCAGACATCCTGAAATCAAGTGGGCCTTAGGAAGTATTACTATGAACAAAGCTAGTGGAGGTGATGGAATTAAATATGAGTTATTTAAAATTCTAAAAGATGATGCTGTTAAAGTGTTGCATTCAATTTGTCAGTAAATTTGGAAAACTCAGCAGTGGCTACAGGACTGGAAGAGTTCAGTTTTAATTCCAATCCCAAAGAAGGGCAATGCCAAAGAATGTTCAAACTGTTGCACATTTGAGCTTATTTTACATGCCAGCAAGGTAATGCATCTTTCATGCTAGCCTTCAACAGTGCATGAACCGATAACTTCCAGATATACAAGCTGGATTGAGAAAAGGCAGAGGAACCATAGATCAAATTTCCAATATCCATTGGATTACGGAGAAATCAAGTAAATTCCAGAAAAATATCTGCTTCATTGACTACACTAAACCTTCTACTGTGTGGATCCAACAAACTATGGAAAATTCTTAAAGAGAAGGGAATATCAGAACACTACCTATCTCCTAAGAAACCTCTATACAGGTCAAGAAGCAACAGTTAGAACCAGACGTGGAACAGTGGACTGGTTTAAAATTGTGAAAGGAGAATGGCAAGGCTATATATTGTCATTCTGTTTAACTTATATGCAGAGTACATCATGCAAAATGCCAGGATGGATGAATGAGAAGGTGGAATCAAGTATGCCAGGAGAAATATCAACAACCCTCAGATATGAAAATGACACCACCCTAATGGCATAATGCAAAGAGGAACTAAAGAGCCTTTCATCTTGATGATGAAAGAGCAGAGTGAGTGACAAATAATGCTTGAAACTCAACATTCAAAAAACTAAGATCATGGCATATAGTCCCATCACTTTATGGCAAAATAGAAGGGGAGAAAGTGGAAACAGTGACAGATTTTATTTTCTTGGGTTCCAAAATCACTGCAGATGATGACTGCAGCAACAAAATTAAATGACACTTGGTCCTTGGAAGAAAAGCTATGACAAACCTAGACAGCATATTAAAATGCAGAGACATCACTTTAGTGACAAAGATCCATATAGTCAAAGCTATATTTTTCTCCCAGTTTTCCCAGTTGTTGCTCATAGTAAAGAACCTGCTTGCCAATGCAAGTTGATATAAGAGATGTGAGTTTGATACCTGGGTTGGGAAGAGCCCCTGAAGGAGGAAATTGCAATCCACTCCAGCATTCTTGCTTGGAGAATCACATGGAGAGAGGAGACTGGCAGGCTACAGTTCATAGTGTGGCACAGAGTCAGACAATTGGCATGTTTTTCTAGTAGTCATGTTTGAATGTGAGAGTTGGACCATAAAGAAGACTGAACACTGAAGAAGTGATGTTTTTGAGTTGTGGGGCTGATAAGACTCTTGAGGGTCCCTTGGACAGCAAGGAGTACAGGTCAATCCTAAAGAAAATCAACCCTTAATATGCTTTGGAAGGGCTGATGCTGAAACTGAAGCTTGAATATTTTGGCCACCTGATGCAAAGAACTGATTCACTGGAAAAGACCTTGAGGCTGGAAAAGACCTTGAGACTGGGAAAGACTGAGAGCAAGAGGAGAAGGGGATGACAGAGGATGAGATGGTTAGATTGCATCATTGACACAATGGACATGAATTTGAGCAGGCTCTGCTGCTGCTGCTAAGTCGCTTCAGTCGTGTCCAACTCTGTGCGACCCCATAGATGGTAGTCCACCCGGCTCCGCCATCCCTGGGATTCTCCAGGCAAGAACACTGGAGTGGGTTGCCATTTCCTTTCCCAATGTGTGAAAGTGAAGTTGCTTAGTTGTTTCCGACTCTTTGCGACCCCATGGACTGCAGCCTACCAGGCTTCTCCATCCATGGGAGTTTCCAGGCAAGAGTATTAGAGTGGGTTGCCATTGTCTTCTCTGGAGCAGACTCTAGGAGATTGTGAAAGACAGGGAAGCCTGGCAGGCTGCAGTCCATGGGGTCACAAATTCTCAAATAGGACATATTGACTGAACAACAAGAACAAAAGAGAGCAAATTCAGAACTCTGGTTTCAATTTCATAACTCACATAGCACATCTTTAGAATAATAATTAAAAATTCATAGAATTTTTTTTCAGTATTTTTCAACACATTCTACTGAAATTTATCAAAAATTCAGTAAGTTGATAGTGTGATAAATCCTTACCAAAATGTCAAACCCTCTTTAGCGGCTATTTTTTAAGTACTATTTCTCTATGTAGTGCCCAATTAATAGATCATGGGGAACATTACTTTTAAACAAAACTTGCTCAGTTTATGTTGTAGCCATGCATTCTGGGAAACAAACTCACTCAGAAGGACAATGCAGATAGTGGAGTGCAGTTTATTACACCAGTGGGCCCAAGGCAGAGTCTCCTTTTAGCCAAGGACCCCGAACAGTTTTTGTGAAAACCTTATATACCCTAAGTGTACGTGCTAAATCCACCTCCCCAAGTTCTCTGAAACTAGTCTGAACAAAGGAAAAGAAAGATACAATCAAAGTTAACCCATGATTTGTTTGCCTTAAAACTGTGATTCATATGCCTTAAGCCTAGGTAGTTAACAGTGGACAATTATCAACAGGCCTGTGGTCATAACCCAATAAGCATAATAGAATTTATGATTCTATTTGGTTACACAGATAATTAGGGTATTCTTTTAGGCGACAGAGAGTCTAGGTATGAACCCTGGGGCTCTTCCATCTGGGAGGTCTGGTTTTCCAGTTGGTATGTCCTTTCCATAGATACTGGGCATAGAGCTCAAAGTCCACAGTCTGGCCCAAGATGGAGTCCTGCTTTCAAGATGGAGCCTGTTCCGTCTGTTTCCTCCTTCATTTATAGTAAATATTTCAGCCTTAACTCTATTAAACAATGAATATCTATGATTTGAAAATTATTCATATGACATAAATCATATGACAATGTGTCCTAATTATTCTTTAAAATATTTTTTTTTTGCTCTTGTATAGCAATAATGTGAAAAAAAAAAACAACTTTCATTTGTGCTTGTATAAGTGCTTATGATTGCTTTAACCTGCACTTCACTGTAATTTTTAAATGTACAAAATGATTCACCATTTCTGGAATTCATTTCATTTATAATCAAATTTTAACCCACATGAAACATTTTTCTGTAACTTGAAAAATCTTTTTAAAAACTCTTTTAAAAATTAATGCTAGTCCTGTCTTTAATATTGCATCTGATTAAAAACATTGCTTTTGCAGAATGTTGATTTGAAAAGTAAAGCCTGGTTAAGGGAAGATACATTGTCTAGGAAAAAAAAAATATTCACATAAGAAAAAAATTAAACCCTAGCATGTAAATGATGAAAGATCAAAAGGAACCCTGAAACTTAATTTCATTTTAGGGATAATAAAGGGGAAAAAGTATGAATTGATTTCCCTTAATCACTCTGAAGTATTTTGGGCCTTCAGCATAATCACCTTTAGAAGATCCCTGAAGTATTTGATGAGTTATATACATAGCAAAAGTAACAAAGAAAACACCACAAAGCCAAGGAAAGAATAAAATAATTCATTGTTTCAAAGAAAAAAAAAAAATTAGTCTAATGCTGTGTTTTCAACGAGTGTAACGCCTGGAGCCAGTGAAGACAGGGACAAAAGGGCTTTTTACCCCAGGTCAAGCTGAGCAATTTTGTTCTTACTGAGAGTAGTACTGAAACCCAGAAGGTGGAACTCCAAGTGACTGCACTGAATAGGTTACCTCTATCTCTTAAGGTAGACCTGGTTCTTGTTTGTGTATATTTTATACAGTTTTCTTTTTGAAATAGGTAAGAAGATGCCATAGAAGTAATAGCTGTTTGTTTTGCTTTTTATTTGTAAATGAAATGAACTGCAGGCTCTCAGTAAGCAAATTAATCACATACCTATAAGCATTCTAGGTGGCTGTGAGAGTGAGGGGAGAGAAAGACACAGTCTCTGTGCACAGGAGGCTTTGGAAAGAAGTAAATTGAAAGTTTATAACCCTTTTTTTGAATATGGTGAAATAGGATGCTTTGCAAGCACAAGTTTTCCTAGATAATGTGACATGATGCCTGAGAGGAAGAGTAAGAAGAGAAAGAGTCAACTAAGAGATAAAAAGAAGAGAGTAAGAACATTTTTTTTTTTTAATTTGAGGAAATTGTTTTAAAATGTTGTGTTTTCTACAACAATACAGATCAGTTATAATTATACATGTCCCCACTCTCTTGAGCTTCCTTCCTCTCCTGCCATCCCATCCCTCTAGATTTCACAGAGCAGGAGGATGGGCTCCCTGTGTTACATAGCAACTTCCCTCTCCTTATTTTACCCATGATAGTGTGTATGTTTCCTACTTTGTCAGTTCCTCCCACCCTTTCCTTCCCCTACAGTGTCCACAAGTCCATGCTCTATACCTGCAAATATCCATTGTGTTACCTGCTTAGTTGAGTCCAATTCTTTGCAACCCCATGAACTGTAGTCCATTAGGCTCCTCTGTCCATGGAATTCTGCAGGTAAGAACACTGGAGTCAGTTGCTGTTCCCTTCTCCAGGGGACTTTCCTGACCCAAGGATCAAACCTGTTTCTCTTGAATTGCAGGCAGATTCTTGCCCCTGAGTTACCAGGAAAGCATCTCCATTCCTTCCCTGAAAATAGATTCTTTAATATCATCTTTCTAGATTCATATATATGCATTAGTATACAATATTTGTTTTTCTGTTTCTGACTTATTTCACTCTCTATAATAGGCTCTAGGTTCATTCATCTTATTACAATTGACTCAAATTCATTCTTTTTATGGCTAAGTGATATTCCATTGTATATATGTACCACATCATCTTTATCCATTCATTTGTTGATGGACATCTAGGTTGCTTCTGATAGCTTACAGTGAAAGGGTCTGATTCGTGATCTCTGAAGATTTAGCTTTGGGACCAGTAACCAGGCTTGATCACTCAAGAGCTTTTGTGTAGCAAGTTTTATTAAAGTGAAAAGGGACATAGAAAGCTTCTGACTTAGACATCAGAAGGGGGACAGAGAGTGCCCCCTTCTCTAGTCTAAGCAAGGGAGTTATATACTTTTTTAATTGGTTATTACAATAAATCAAAAGAATGTCTCAAGGTTGTAAAGATATAACTAGACCCACTCCCATAATTTCCATTTTAAGATAAAAGGATTAGCCAGAAGGTTTTCAGGAAGGAGAAACTGTCCTCAAGCAGAATACATTGTTGTTATATAATTCTTAGCACAGAGTTTAAACTGAGTTGTTTCTTGTGTAATTTTCAATTCCTGGCTTAAAGATAGAAAACATTTTATGTGACTAAGATTAAGGAATGTAGAGGAGAAAAAAAAGACATTTGTCCTTTCCTCCTCTTTGAGAATTCCAGACCTGTCTCTCCTCCTCAGGGACCCTAGACTTCTTATCAATATGCCTAGGAATTGACTCTCTCACTTCCATGTCTTGGCTTATTGTAAGTAGTGCTACAATAAACGTTGGAATCTTCAACAAGTAGTGCTGGGAAAACTGGACAGCTAAGTGTAAAACAATGAAATTAGAATACTTTCAAACACCATATGCAAAAATGAATCCAAAATGGATTAAAGATTTAAATGTAAGGCCAGAAACTATAAACCTTTCTAAAGGAAAACATAGGCAGTATACAATTTGACATCAATTGCAGCAAGTGTCCCTCTTACCCACTTCCTATTGTAACAGAAATAAAACCAAAAATAAACAAATAGGACCTAATTAAACTTAAAACCTTCGGCACAGCAAAGAAAATGATAAACAAGATAAAAAAATAGACCTCAGAATGGGAAAAAATAATTACAAACAAACTGATAAAAGATTAATCTCCAAAATATATAAGCAGCTCATACAGCTCAAAATCAGAAAAACAAACAACCCAA
>SJYQ01004300.1:0-28946 GCA_006410935.1 Redunca redunca
TAAGGCTTTATTAAAGCTACTTTACCTTGGTGACACAATTCAAGCTAATGTGCCAAACAAAATGAAGCCTAATTAGTACAAATGAAGGAAAGGAAGCAATTAGCCAGGAGGGAATAATGAGCAAAGGGAACTGTTATGTAAATCTAGACAGCCCTGAAAACTTCCAGCCAGGAAGCAGACAGCTAGATGTAATCACCTGTTATTCAAAACACACCTTGGAAAATGAGGGTTCTAATTCATCCTTAGTTTGATTTTAACTTGGGTATAATTTACTCAGAATTATGAGCTTGAGTTGATGTTTTTATTAGTAATTGGTATGATTAATAGACCACACAGATTTGTTTAGTAGAAATATGTTGTTAATGTTATCACAATTTTCATTAAATATGAGCTAAAAAGCACTACCGTATTCTAAGGGGTATTAGCACAAATTAAGACTGAAAATGCTTGACACAATGGAAACCTATTATTTATAGTATTGTGATCTATTTTCAAAGAAAACAGAACAAAAGTATTTAGTTTAACTCATCTCACATTTCTTGAAAACTCTCTGATATTTACTGTTCAAAACAGAATATATTTGAATGATATATGATATATACAATATAGTCAACATATTTGAGTAAATGTTCTCTTTTTAGTCTTTTTATTCACAGTGAATGATTCTGGAATTTTTCAGGTGCAATCTGGAGGAATATTTGGAGTCAAGAGTAGAGAACGAGAAAGGTAGGAATACTTGTGTGTGTTTTTCCACAACCTGATAGGAAATTATGACAATGTGTGAATGAGATAGCAAGGGATATCAAAGAGATGAAGCACCAGGAAAAATAAACCATGGAAACTCCAGTGCCATGTGCTGTCATGGTATTAGGAGGAAGGTGGAATTGGGAAGAGTTTTTACAATACAGTTGAGATCTATAAAATCAGAAAAATGTTAACCGAGTCTGGCTCAAATTAGGATGTTGCTTGACTCCTCCACTTGGTGAATATCACACAGTCAATGCATTCCTAGGACTCTGCTACAAGTGACCTGTGCTCCTGTGTATGATCACCGGATTGCTAAAGGCCAGTACCATGTGGAGTTTGAGTTAATTCCAAAACCTCTTATGTGGCTAGACATTCATGAAAATTGAGACTTTATCATTGTTGGCTAAAAGATATAGGAGTTCTCATAAGAAACTCACACAATTTTACTATATTAGAAATTACATGGGAAGCTATTTTTTTAATTACTTTTCCTTTTTGCACGAGTGTTAAACATGGTCATGAGAAAGATAACAATAATGACAATAATAAAAGTAATCACAGCTACCTGGGGAAGTGAGGCAACCCATTTAACTGATGAATTTGGAAAAACACACTGGGCTTATTTAGCTAAAGCCTTTTATTTTTCCTTTCTTAGAACCCAGTATGTATATATAGAAAAAAGTTCTTGCCAAATCCATGTCACTGGTCGCCTGTGGACAAGTCCTACCAAATGGAGGTCTACCCAGGTTTGGTGTCATCTCTAGATGGAAAAATCTGCCTTGCCAAGAAACTGTTATCTATTTGGTTTAGCCTGTACTAGTAATAAAAATGACAGTTTGGCTTCCATATGTCAGTTTTAATTCCTAAATTTTTTTTAGTAGAATTTAGGCAGAAAAGAGGTATGTTAGCTTTGAGGGCCCTCAGAGATCTCAATATTTAATAACTTTTCTTGACATATTAGGACTTCCCAGGTAGCTCAGTGGTAAAGAATCTGCCTGAAATGCAGGAGATGCAGGAGACGCTGGTCCAGTCCCTAGGTTGGGAAGATCCCTTGGAGAAGGAAATGACAACACACTCCAGTTTTCTTGACTGAGAAATCCCATGGACAGAGGAGTGTGGAGGCATACAGTTCATGGGGTCATAAAAGAGTCAACTATGACTGAGCGACTAGACAACAAAAAACAGCATATTTAGATATGAGTGGGTTTTAAGAAAGCACATTAGGTACATGGAGAAGCTTTGAGTGAATCTCGACCATGTGGTTTTTAGGTTTGGAATTCTATGTGTGGCAAGATGTTTTTGCCAGGATAGTTGGGTACAGTTCTTCTAACGTTTAAAGAAGTGTAATTCCACAGATGTGTAGTACATTGCCAGTGGCTGTGGAATCAGCACAGTCGAGAGGGTGATTACATCCCTTGTGGTCTTGCTCTCATTTGAAAAGCTTCTGCTAGAGAGGGAAGACTACAGTGCCTACAGGTAAATGATCCAGGAGCTGTGAAGAGCCAAAACAAGGCTGGATAGGATGTAGCAGTGTTCAGTTCAGTTCAGTTCAGTCACTTAGTCATGTCTGACTCTTTGCAACCCCATGGACTGCAGCACACCAGGACTCACTGTCCATCACCAACTCCTGGAGTATACTCAAACTCATGTCCATTAAGTTGGTGATGCTATCCAACCATCTCATCCTCTATTAATCCACTTCTTCTCCCACCTTCAATATTTCCCAGCATCAGGGTCTTTTCAAATGAGTCAGTTCTTTGCATCAGGTGGCCAAAGTATTGGAGCTTCAGCTTCAGTTCTTCCAATGAATATTCAGGGCTAATTTTCTTTAGGATGGACTGGTTGGATCTCCTTGTTGTCCAAGAGACTCTCAAGAGTCTTCTCCAACATCACAGTTCAAAAGCATCAATTCTTCAGAGCTCAGCTTTCTTTATAGTCCAAATCTCACATCCAAATCTCACATGACTACTGAAAAAAACATAGCCTTGACTAGATGCGCTTTGTCGGCAAAGTAATGTCTCTGCTTTTTAGTATGCTGTCTGGGTTGGTCATAACTTTTCTTCCAAAAAACAAGTGTCTTTTAATTTCATGGCTGTAATCACCATATGCAGTGATTTTGGAGCCCCGTCACTGTTTCCACTGTTTCCCCATCTGTTTGCCATGAAGTGATGGGACCAGATGCCATAATCTTAGTTTTCTGACTTGAGTTTTAAGCCAACATTTTCACTCTCCTCTTTCACTTTCACCAAGAGGCTCTTAAATTCATCTTCACTTTCTGCCATAAGGGTGGTGTCATCTGCATATCTGAAGTTATTGATATTTCTCCTGGTAATCTTGATTCCAGCTTGTGCTTCATCCAGCTGAACATTTCATATGATGTACTCTGCATATAAGGTAAATAAGCAGAATGACAATATACAGCCTTGACGTACTCCTTTCCCTATTTGGAAGCAGTCTGTTGTTCTAGGTCTAGTTCTAACGATCACTTCCTGATCTGCATACAGATTTCTCAAGAGGCAGATCAGGTGGTCTGTTAATCCCATCTCTTGAAGAATTTTCCATAGTTTGTTGTGATCCACGTCAAAGGCTTTGGCATAGTCAGTAAAGCAAAAGTAAATGTTTTCCTGGAACTTGCTTGCTTTTTTGATGATCCATTGGATGTTGGCAATTTGATCTCTGGTTCCTCTGCCTTTTCTAAATCTAGCTTGAACATCTGGAAATTCATAGTTCATATACTATTGAAGCCTGGCTTGGAGAATTTTGAGCATTATTTTACTAGTGTGTGAAATGAATGCAATTGTGCAATAGTTTGAACATTCTTTGGCATTGACTTTCTTTGGGATTGGAATGAAAACTAGTTTTTTCTAGTCCTGTGGCCACTGCTGAGTTTTCCAAATTTGTTGTCATATTGAGTGAAGCACTTTCACAGCATCATCTTTTAAGATTTGAAATAGCTCAACTGGAATTCTATCACCTCCACTAGCTTTGTACATAGTGATGCTTCCTACGGCCCACTTGACTTCACGTTCCAGGATGTCTGGCTCTAGGTGAGTGATCATACCATCATGATTATCTGGATCACAAAGATCTTTTTTGTATAGTTCTTCTGTGTATTCTTGCTACATCTTAATATCTTCTGCTTCTATTAGGTCCATACCATTTCTGTCCTTTATCAAGCCCATCTTTGTATGAAAGGTTCCCTTGGTATCTCTAATTTTCTTGAAGAGATCTCTAGTCTTTCCCATTCTATTTTTTCCCTCTATTTCTTGCATTGTTTACTGAGGAAGGCTTTCTTATCTCCCCTTGCTATTCTTTGTTTTATTTTATTTTATTTTATTTTTTTAATATAAAAAGCACAATTTATTAATACAAAGGACATAAAGCAGATACACATAGTTGATTAAACTAGAAAAATGTATGTACAGACTTTCAAATCAGATTAACAGTTCAATCAAATCTGGGGGGAAACACAAAGATATAGTATACCTGCACCACCATCTCTCTGGGTCCTCTCCTTGCACCAGTCCGGAACTCTGCATTCAAATGGGTATATCTTTCCTTGTCTCTTTTACGTTTTGCTTCTCTTCTTTTCAGAGCTATTTGTAAGGCCTCCTCAGACAACCATTTTGCTTTTTTGCATTTCTTTTTTTGGGGGATGGTCCTGATCCCTACATCATGTACAATGTCATGAACCTCCATCCATATTTGTTCAGGCACTCTTTCTATCAGATCTAATCTCTAGAATCTATTTGTCACTTCCACTGTATACTCATAAGGGATTTGATTTAGATCATACCTGAATGGTCTATTGGTTTTCCGTACTTTCTTCAATTTAAGTAGTAGTTTTAGGGGTCAAGAAAGATTGTCAAGCTTAGTAACATTTGAAGTTCAGAAGAGATTGGATCTTTGAAAATTTCCTATCAGGGTGATCTTGCCAGACACTGTCTATAGTTTTCAGTCACCTGTCCCTCAGCAAAAGTGTAAGAGTTTAGCAGAAACAGATGAATCAGGGTGTTCTGGTTGTTGAATCATGAGTTTAACTATATTTAATATTCATTGGAAGGACTTCTGCTCAAGGTGAAGCTCCAATACTTTAGCCACCTGATGCAAAGAACTGTTCATTGGAAAAGACCCTGATGCTGGGAAAGGTTGAAGGTGGGAGAAGAAGAGAACGACAGAGAATGAGATGGGGGATGGCATCACCGACTTGATGAACATGAGTTTGAGTAAGCTCTGGGAGGTGGTGATGGACAGAGAAGCCTGGTGTGCTGCAGTCCATGGAGTCACAGCAAGTTGGACACGACTGAGTGACTGAACTCGTGTACTGATATACATATTTGGACAGTGAGGTCCTCACATTTTCCCAGCATGTATAGCTAAGAAATATTTTGATTATAGAAAATATAAACTTTCTACATGTAGGAACTTTTAGATCCTGGGAACATAGTAATATGCTTGCAGTTTAACTACAAGGCAGCTGACTCCTTGTGTACTACAGAACATGGGGTCTAGCTTTAAGTTGTTATTGCCAAGGCTGGGTCACAAGTTCCTTAAGCTATTATTTCAGTAGTTTAAAATCCCATTACATAATCAGGGCCAAGGAGGGCACTGTGGAGGGACTAACTGTGAATTCCTTTGGTTTCTTCAGGGTTCCAGAATGGAAGATATCACAGTAATCCCCTTCACCAGGACCTGTCCTGTTTCTAGATTCTTCCAATGATAGGAGCCAACCTTGTCACATTTTGTAAAATTTATCAGAGCCATTCTCCATTTGCCTGGATAAAATATTTTTCATCAACAAGCATGGATAAGATTCCCAGAATCTTTTCTACCAACAATCTACAGTGAAAATTTTTATCATATAACTGCTACTTGGAGCACTTATCCACGGTAGTTTCTAGTATTTAGTCCACATGGCACTTTATGTATGCCTTAGAATAAAACTTTTAGGTACAAATTTTCAGGAACAGAAAATTCTTCTTAGGAACTGAAATATCAGAGAAATATCATTTTACATTGTTAGATCAAAAAGTTAAAGTACATCCCTAATTGCTTAAGATATCACTGAAGAATGACATATATTTGGGTTATTATCAAGAACATGAAATTGTAAATGAACATTACTTTGAAAAAATGGAAACTAAGTTAAATCCAAATATTTTCTTTTGATGGCACTGCCAGTGGATAAATATGAGCTGATCTGAGTGGCTCCTGAAAGTATATATACATTTTTAAATTGGAACAGGCCAGAATATGAATAAGTTTTCTAAATTACTTCTCAACTGATGTTCTATTTAAGTCCTGGCATATTTTATAAATATATTTAAATTATACTGAAATGTATTGGTTGAGAGGATGTAAAACCAAATCCTAACATATTAGTGATCTATTTGCCAATTTAATACAGAAACATAGAAATACTTCTGTGTGCAGAAAGATTTACTCAAATGTAGATATATATAGTATATTATATCCATATTGTAGTGATACATTAGTCAGAGAAATAGTATTTTTGAACTTTTAATATTGCATATTGAGAAATATAGTAAAGCGCCTTTGCTATTGTAAAGTACTTGTTGTGCCAGTTTTCACAGAAGTTAACTTAACCAAAAGTTGCTTTACTTTTGTGTGTAGAGAAATAAACGTTTTAGTGACAGCATGTCTGAACATAAAGACTGTTTACAGCTACTATTGTGGTCTTTGTTCTCAGATGAGTAGTTGCTGGTAAGTTTTTCTTACTTTTTTTTTTTAAACAAGTACTTGTAAATGCTGGTTATTTGTCTAAGTGAACTCCTGCTGTTTTGTAAAGACAAACAATTAATTACTCCCAACCCCAAAACACTGTTGTCACTATAAAAATACACAGCACTTTCCACTTTCTTTGCTTATATTTAAGCCAGATTTTAATAACACTGTGTGCACTGTAGAGAGTATGTGAATTGAAAATTATAGCAACTTTCTAGGTTCTGCTTACATTCCTACATGAAGGAAACATCTCTATTAAGTGGATCCATTTCCTTATCAAATTTAGAACGACAGACTCTCTTGATGGTTTAAAGTGTCTCATTCAGTTATATCAAGACAAAGGCAAAAATATGACTTATATGTTATAATTTTCTTTTCAGTTAGATGATGCAATGAAGAGGTAAATAAATATGTACTCCTGGAAAAGCAATGGGGTATAGATTTATTTCAGTTCAGTCACTCAGTCATGTCTGATTTATTTAGTCATATTTATGTTCCTTTTGTATATATAATTTCATTAAACTTGCCTTGTGACACAGTTTCTTTAAACAGCAGTTTCTACATGGTTAGACAGGAGAATTGAACAGAAAAGCATATAGAAAAAGAAAATCTTGCCATATAAACATAGAAGATACATTTACTACAAATTTAGACTAAATATTCCACATGTGGAAGACAAAAATAGCTGGAACCAGACTTAGAAGTGCTTATACGATTGTCACAAAATACAGAAACTACAAAGGTTTATTGGATATCAATTAATTTATAGAAACTACCGTGGATAAATGCTCCAAACCCCCAGGGTGTTCCCCTGTGCTTTGGTTTGTGCCCTAAAATGTTTGCAAGTTGGAAGCTACGAATCATGAAATGTTGAATCCAGATCTATGAAATTTACCAAACAGAAACTTATCATAGGGGAAAAATGTCAACAGTTGCGTATTAAAATACACAAATTTCTGTCAAGAGTGTATGAAGTTGTTGTTGTTCAGTCACTAAGTTGTGTCCGACTCTTATGCAACCCCATGGCCTGTAGCCTGCCCGGCTCATGGGATTTCCTAGGCAAGAATACTGGAGTGGGTTGCCATAGGGGATCTTCTCCACCCAAGGACTGAGCCTACAGCTTCTGCATTGGCGGGAGGATTCTCCACTGAACCACTCTATGAAACTTATCTACATACTATTTGCA
Source organism: Redunca redunca (assembly GCA_006410935.1). Lineage (NCBI taxonomy): Eukaryota > Metazoa > Chordata > Mammalia > Artiodactyla > Bovidae > Redunca > Redunca redunca. The sequence goes on from SJYQ01004300.1 coordinate 7,679, forward strand.
TATCTCTGAATATTGTACATTTACCATTGTGGGAAAACCTCTATCTATACTCTGTATATACTGACCATACATATATGCTAGAAAAGTCACTGAGATGATGCATATGATCAAGGACGTGTGCACTGTAATGCAGGCAGATGAGAGTGGTTATAACCATCCCCTCAAACTGTCCTACATATCCGGGTGCTGACTGCATGTGTGTGATGTTACATCAGAAATATCAGGAAATATGAGAGCACATTAGAGACATTCAAAAGAAGAAAAAATTCTTTGGACATAGTATGCCCCAAAATAATATTCTGGGGCCTGACTGAATTGCTAATACTGTCCTATATTTTTTCTTTCTTCTTTGAGATAACATAATGATAGGAAAGAGAGCAGTGTTTAAATGGGAGAAAAAATACCTATGCTGATCTCTACCCTTGGGAACAAAAAATCTTAATAATACCTGGGTTCCCATTTGCTAGGGGAACAGCAGAAAAATTAATTTCGGTTCCTACTCAATAAAAGGGCTTTATATGTAGTACACAGAAATAGATTGCTGTCAGAAAAAGTGCCATGTGTGTCAAAGCAAGTAGGAGGGAGAACTCTGAATGGCTCCAATGAAAAAACTGACTTGCATGCATGGCATCTTTTATTAATGACAATAGAAGTGGAAATAATTGTGTGCCTCTAACACTAAAATTGTTTTAAAGGGCAAAAATCATTTGAAAGGCAAAATTCAGATGTCAGATCATCAAAGATTACTGGCCTGGGTGCTTCAAGGAAAGGTCATGAAAGTGTTCTCTCTCTATCCCTCTCAATCTATATCTATATAAATATATTTATATCTACCGTGTATACTTAAAAAGACAAAAGTTAAATTACTACCAAATACAGTGTATAAAGTTGGATTGGATCTTGACTGAGAGAGGAGAAATTAGTGGGGAAATTAAAACACAGACTCATTATTCTATGAGATTATTTATAAAAATATAAATTATAATTCATATTTTATGTTAAATATTAGGGGTTATGATTGTGTTGTAGTTGTGTGGTTGTTGTATTTCTTAGAAGATGTGAACTGATGAACCTAAGAGTGAAGAGTTATGATATTCACAATTTGCTTTCCATTGGTACATATAAACACACACACACACACAGAGTACATACATATACACACACAGAGGCAATCTTTGTTTTGCACAGTACCACATTAATTGAGACATGGAGCTCATAATGGAGCCCATGATTTCAAAGTTTTAGTGGTAATTGAGATGAAATTTCTGCTTCCATCGGACTATGTGAAGTGAGGGCTGAGTGTATGTGAAAAGTAGCAAAACATTAGTAGAATATTAATAATAGATAGTCTACTTGGTGGGCTTCCCTGGTAGCTCAGCTCATACAGAATCCACGTGCAATGTGGAAGATCTAGATTCAATTCTCGGGTTGGGAAGATCTTCCGCAGGAGGGATAGTAACCCACTCAGGTAATCTTGCCTGAAGAATCCCCATGGACAGAGGAGCCTGGTGGGATGAAGTCCATGAGGTCTCAAAGAGTCAGACACAACTGAGCAACTAAGCACAGCATAGTCTACTTGGTGCATATGTCGATATACAGTTTATTTTCTTGTATTTATAAAAAATTCAAATTGAATATAAAAATTAATTTCCTTGACAACTATATTCAGATAAAATATGAAAAAATTGTCTCTGTGGTAGGTTCTCTCTCTCAGGAGAGGATTAACAAGTTACATAGATATTAGAGACAGTATAATTATCATTACAAAAACTTATTAGAAATAATTGATTCCTCCTTGAGCCCAGATATCACAGTAATCCTAACTCCTCTTGATGATCAAGGCCAATTATCTCTTCACTTATCCTACCTCTTCTCGCTGATGGTCATTGGCACAAGCATCCTGTAATGAAAAGTGATGGCCTTTACCTCATATTAGATGGGATTCTTCATGGGTTTCCTGGGTCTGATGGAAGTTTTCATCAGAGAACCAAGACCTCTAAACCTACAGAACTTAAACTTCAAGACACAGGAAGCAAAACTCTCCTGAGTGAGTTATAAGAGTGAAGGTGAAGGAACCTCTTTGGTTCCCAGACCCATGGTAGAAGATCCATGTAGTAAAGCTTTCCCTAAGTAACTAATTAATATGATCAAGGAATGGTGCCACAATGGGGACTGACTGTTGGTTTTTCTTGCTGCCAGGCTGGGCATTTTTGACAGCAGCAGGAGCTATGTGAGCCTTGGTAAGTAGAAGCCCATTCTTCTGGGTTCATGCATGGCTTCCGTTTATGCCAGCACTGTGTGGGCCAGTGAGAGAGGTTGGCTGGTGTTAATTGACTGAGTCTCTTTGTCTACTTGTTTATTGCCTGTTTCATGGTAGAAGGTCTCTGATTGACATTAACATGTGATGTGAAAATCTTCAGACTTTATGCCCATTATCACATATACTTTTTACTCTAATCTACACCTTCTTGTCCATTATCTTCTTTTTTTCCCTCTACCATTTTTCTAGTGTTCATGAGTAAGTCTAAAATCTAACCTTGGGCCATATGTCTCTCCACACAAAATGGATGATCAGGAACTCTGCTTGTTAAGAGAAATTTTGCCACTGGGCAATCCTGTAGAGAATTCCATTTATTGTTGGCTTATATCCACACACACAGTTTGCTTTTATCCTTCCTCTAACACATAGTCATAAAAGTCCCTGCATTCTTCCACAAGTGTGAGTTGAGGGAGGGACCTGGTACGATAATGATGGGTCACAAGGGAGCCAGCTTTCACAGTGTTTTTGCTGACCCTGTGTGTACTTGATCCAGGTTGAATCACTTCTTAATAATGATGCATTATTGTTTGGGTCACGTGTACTTATAATCTGATGGATATAAGTCAATTTATGACAGACAACTGTGGCCACATGGTTATTTGGTGCCTATGGTTGGATTCTCTGTCTCCGCTATGTCCCAGTAGAACTCCAGGAACTGTATTTAGAGATATGATTTTCTGCTGATCAGATGTCATGACCATATTCAGAATGCTAAGGGTTTATGTTGTGATTCTACCATTAGATGTTGCCACAATTTCTACAAGATCTCTCTTTCAATCACTGATTCCTCTAATAATAAAGAGTCTGCTAATTCATAAGGTCTATAAGATAGAATTATCTATGACCACAGTCTGGATATGCTTCATGCCCTTTTCTGTTCTGGTTTGCACTCAAAGTTGGCAGCATTTCATGTTACCTCATATATTTTCTCAGAACAATAAGTTGAAATATACTGGGTCTACTTTCTTAAGCAACATGTGATGCAACTGTCACTTGGGTTATTCCCTACAGAAAAGACTAAATGAAGATGAAGATTAGTGTACTAGATATTTACTAAGTGTGCTAGATGTTTATTAAACTGAGATGAAATTTAGTGTACTAGATATTTCCCTTTCTTGGAATCAATGCTCATAGAAGAGAGAGAAAATAAATAGGTTGATCAAAGGGAAATGTCACACTGCAGGGCAGGACCAATGGCTGCATCATCAAACCCACAAAAGTTATAGAATTACTATGGTCCTTCAAATTGTTCATTTGAATTGAAATTGTCTGGAAATGATCAATGTTTGAGTGTAGGGTGCCCTGGGAAAGAGCATGATGCTAAAAGAAATGACTCTTTTCAGCTGAGACAATCTCGGCAAAGAAGCTAAAGACTTTTTGCCACCAGTGGGAGTTCACTTCCTTGGTGGCTCATACAGTAAGGAATCTTCCTGCAATGCAGGAGACCTGTTTGATCCCTGGGTCAGGAAGATCCCCTGGAGAAGGGAATGGCAACCCACTCCAGTATTTTTGCCTGGTGAATTCCATAGACAGAGGAGCCTGGCAGACTACAGCCCATGGGGTTGCAAAGAATTGGGCACAACTGGACAATTAACACACTAACTTTTACCATCAAAACTCCAGGTAGCAAGATGAGCAAACCTTTCATGGAAGGCAGAGCTCAGTGGCATATCATAGAATCCAGTACAAATCAATGATGGGCTAAATGTTTAGTCTCTATGCTGCTGCTGCTAAGTTGTTTGAGTCGTGTCCGACTCTGTGTGACCCCATAAACAGAAGCCTACCAGGCTCCCCCATCCCTGGGATTCTCCAGGCAAGAACACTGGAGTGGTTGCCATTTCCTTCTCCAATGCATGAAAGTGAAAAGTGAAAGTGAAGTCGTTCAGTCGTGTCCGACTCTTAGCGACCCCATGGACTGCAGCCTTCCAGGCTCCTCCGCCCATGGGATTTTCCAGGTAAGAGTGCTGGAGTGAGATGTCAGTGCCTTTTCCAGTTTAGTCTCTATAAAATGAAAGTAATAATGGGAAAGAAGGCAGATATTATATTATTAAAAGTTTGCATAATTTTAAACATGATTTAAAGAATTATTTGTAGGCATAAGCCTGATGGTACTTTAAATGAATATGACCATTATCAGTATTTTTCTGGTATATTGGGAAGAGAGAGATATCACAGCAGAAAAACTGAATTGAAAGGTTACCTCTGCCATTTAGTCTTAAGAAAATCCTGTAAATTTGTTTATCATTTTCCTTTTCTGTAAAAATATGTACATTTACTAAGATTATACAAAGTATGCAGTGTACAGCCTTCCCTCACCTCCCCCAAAAAAGCATACACACAAAAACACACAAAGATGATAATATGATCTTGTGTACACACTAGAGGAAAATTTGGCATAATTTTCTCATTATGTGCCAAATATGTATTTGAAAATAAATACTTCTTACGTACTTCAAGTGTTCCTTCTCCTGTACTCTGCATTTCTTCTAGATGAGTTTGTTTTAATTATTTATCTTAGTAGCTATCTTTATGCTAGATTCTATGCTAGAATCCATGCTAGATTCATCCACACTTTTTACTGAGCATATGCTCAAATGGTGATATTTCAGGCAAGTTGGATTAAGTTTCATGTTCATGTTGCATCACCGGTGTTTTGAGTCTGATGCATAGCAGTTTAATAGGTTCATGTTGAATGAGCAAGTAAAAGAATAAATAAGTGAATAAGATAATATACTAAAAAGTAATCATTCTAATATTATGAGATCCAAAAGAAGCGATCCTAGAAATTGAAGAAACACAAATAACTGGGATCAAGAAAGACAATGTCAGTGATAAACAGGTCATTATTTGATTAATGATTATCTTCCCCACCATACTGTAAAATCAATAAAGGCTAAGAAAAAATATGACTTTATACTAATTTTCATCCTCATGACCATCTGTCAATTGATTGTTAATCTACAAATTTATAGATTATTAATCTATGAATTTCTTACCTTGAATAAATGAATGAATGAATAAACTGAGTCAGGAACTGGGACTGATATGCAAACACTCAAACAGAATTAGAGGTTAGCTGCAATGACTAGTTATTGCCGGAGGAGGGAAGCAGAGAGTAACAGAGCAGCTGGTACCCCTCAGAAAGTCTGCAAAAAAGGAATTACTGCAGTGGCAGGTTGTAGTCAACAATTAGAAGAGTGGTTTATGTGACCGGGACTATGTGAGGGTCAAGAGGAAAGTTACTCCCCAAAGCCAAGTCATGCCATTTGTCAATACCAAAGGGCATTATGTTAAACTGGAAAAAGAAGGTTAAAATATGACACAGTAGGAAAAAGCCATGCATCAGACTATAAAACAAGAAATAACAAGGCTTCAGAAATGTAGTCAGGTGGAAAATCTCTTCTGACAGTTCCTGTGTTGCTTTGTGGGTCTCTAAACCTCTTGGTCTGGGCTTGGGACTAAAATCTCTGCTTCTTAAAGTTAAATGGCTTCAGATCTGTTCCTAAGGTATAACCTAGGGTATATAGTTTGAACTTTTTAAGATGTTAAATATTGATGGAAACAGGAGTTAAGGAACACCCCTTGATTATAGATTCAGGAACTTCTGCCTAGAGAGAGGATCTTAGCCATCAGAAACCAGTGATGAAGTTTTAGAAATCTGAAAAGATGGACAATTTTACCTAACATTGCTTATCTCTGCTAGTTGTTCTCACATGGGATAGATGGAGCCCAGTGTCTCCTGCAGATACATTGACAGCTGCAAAGAAATAGGTTTATAGAAGTCTTGAGTATAGATTTTGCCAATAACCTTGCTTGTGCTTCCTAATTTAAATGGAGGTCATTCTGCCTTAATCTGGTTTTTATTCTAGGTTTCTTTATTTCTATAATTCTGATGTAAACTTCGAAATGCAATTTAACTTTACTGTAATTACATTCAGCACATGACCAGGCCCATGCATGAATTTATGATGCAGATTTATGATGCTGGCTCCTTTCAAATCAAAAATGATACTTTTAATGGAGGTCCATAGCTAAAATTATTCCTGACGTCTCTCATCCATGTCCCTGATTCTTGGATGCCAAAGCAAATACAGACGAAACCTCGAGTTCATCAGTTCATTATGAATAATGATTTAAACTTGAAAATTCTTAAATCAGAGTCCTAACTCAGTTTATGAATATTCTGATTCTAGAGAAGCCACATGGCCTCCTCTCCCCCCACATTTCAATATCTTTAATTGAATATATAGAGTAAATCAGGATTTCTAATTTTTCAGCTTTGGTAAGAAAGACTCAAATGAGGGTTAAGTTTGGGCACAAGTTTTTTTTTAAGTTTTCCCTTTTTCTGTCCTATTAAAGAAGGGTTTGGGAAAGTCTCACCAAGGAAAAGAAAGGGTTCATTAGTAATACTGCTAGAATTTTGTGCAAAAACAATATTATAGGACCAATTGTGTACCTAAGAAAATACTCTGAGTTTCTAACTCCCAGTACCTCTGAACATAATTTTATTTGGGAATGGAATCATTGCAAATGTAATTAGTTAGGATAAAGTTACACTGGAGTACAGTGGGATCTAGTCCAATATGACTGATGTCCTTAAAGAAGAAGGAAATTGCATGTGAACACAGAGACACATGGGAAAAACCCTGTGATCACAGAGGCAGTGATTAGAGCCATGCAGATATGACCCAAGGAATAACAAGGTGCTGGTTGGAAATTAGGGAGATGAAGGAACCTCAGAGGAAGAAAGGCCCTGTTGATACCTTAATTTTGGACTTAAAGCTTCCAGGGCTGTGAAATAATACAATTCTATGCTTTAAGCCACCTAGTTTGTGGTACTTTGTAAGAACAGCCCTAGGAACTGAAAACAGGCAAAGACAATACTATTTGTGAACAATTATAATATTAATGTATTTATGTAAAAGGAAGATACTTAGGAAAACAGTAAATAACACATTTTGATTAAAGATTCAAGAAACCATACAAAAGAGAAGTAAGCTTCAGTCCATATGTTTTTCCAGTAAAGACTTCTTCCATATACCATTAGCTGTAGTTGCTTAATTTAAGTGAATAATATTCTGATGTTCTTTTTTTTTAAATTTGTTTTGAAAAGTCTAACTTTTCAAAAGCAGGAGAGAATGGTTAATGTGATTGTTATAGTTCTTGTCAATTTGGAAATAAACCATTCAACAAGTTATACACAGACACGTCGATACAAGGCAGAAGTATCACCTATATGGGGGCTTAAACACAATCTTAGAGCAACTACTGATTAAGTAATAAGCTTCTCTAACCCAGTGGCAATTTCTATAAAGTCAGTTCCTATAAAGCCTTATAAATAAAATCATACTCATCCTTGGCAATCTAGAAGACTCAAGGAATGTCTAAGGCCATGTCATCTCAATAGTGATTAGAGAGGAAAAATACAAAATACTAGTCCTTGTCTGAAAAAAAAAAAAAATCACAGCTTCTTGAACTTTAATAGTAACCTCCAAGCCATATACATTTCCAGTGGTGAAGGGGAAAGATCTAACTGGTTAAGAAAATTTAAGTACAACCTTTAATCAATAAATAGCTCATAATTATCCACGTTGTTGTGTATATGCATGCTCAGTCATGGCTTTGCATGTCTTTGCAACTCCATGGACTGTAGCCCATCAGGCTCCTCTGTCCATGGAATTTTCCAAACAAGAATACTGGAGTGGGTTGCTCGTTCCTACTCCAGGGATCTTCCTGACTCAAATATGGAACACACATCTCCTGTGTCTCCTGCATTGGCAGGCAGATTCTTTACCACTGTGACCCCTAAGAACCAAGATAAAAGAAACAAAAACAACCCAGGACAAATAGGTGGTTTCCATAGGGGAAAAAGGGTGAGGAGTAGAGAAGTAGGCCAGGGAGATTAAGAGGCACAGATTTGCAGTTTCAAAATAAATGAGTCATAGGTATGAAATGTACCATATTAGGAATGGAATCAATATTTGCATGGTGACATATTGTAGTTGGACTTATTCTGGTGATCATTTTGAAATGTATAGAAATATAGAATCATTATGTTATGTAACAGGAACTAACAGTGTTGTAGGTCACTTATATTTCAAAAATAAAATCATAGTGGAAAAAAATCAGATTTGTGGTTGCCACAGCCAGAGAGTGAGGTGAGGGGCATTCGATGAAGGTAGTCAAAAGATAGAAGCTTCCAGTTATAAGATACATAACTACTAGAGATATAGTGTACAACATGATAAATATTGATTAATACTGCTATATATTATATATGAAAATTCTTAAGAGAGTAAGTCTTAAGAATTCTCAGCTCAAGGAAAGATTATTTTTAATCTTTTATTTCTGTATTATATTAGATGATGGATGTTCACTAAACTTATTGTGATAATCATTTCATGATGTATGTAAGTCAAATCATTATGCTGTACACCTTAAATTTATATAGTTCTGTATGCCAATTATATCTCAATAAAACTGGAAGAAAAAATGAATAGGGAAATCAGAATTATATAAAAAAGAAAAGCTGAATAACACATAATAGCAAAGGTATAATTTACAACACACATTTTAAAGTTTTAATGTATTACATAGATTAAGAAAGTGTAGATGGTACAAAAGATTCCAGAGTTTGATTCATGTTTATAATTAAGCACAGCGTTGGTGTTATGATACTTTCAGGGGATAGAGGTTTCAAATAAATTTACTGAGCTAAGAGGGCCAGAGAGGTTTATTTCTTCACCAAATTAGAGAAAAATTCCAAAGACCCCAGGCCTAACTAATAACTGAAGAGTTCCTTCAGTAGAAACATTATACAAATACACATTGGTCTGATTATTGTTCATAATATAATTAATATTGATTTTAAAATAATAATAAAGTAATCCTGTAAATTATGGGGCATAGGATAAAGAAACTGCTGACTAATGGTGAGTTGAAATACATGGAGCAAAAGTGGTGGATCTAGGAAAAAAGGGAACATAAAAGAAATAGTGATGAAGCAGAGTTAATATGTTTGTTCACTTAGGAAGCAATGTAAGCTTGATGAAGATAACTTTTTCTGCACATTAATTTCATTTGTGAGACTCCTGAGCAAAAAGACCATTGTAGAGTTAAATGCCTTATTAGGTAGTTGCCAATTCACAGTTCATGTCTGAAACATAAAAAGTTGTGACAATTTAAACAACTGTCTTCATGGGCAACTCTTCTATTACAGTAAGTCCCCTATATACAAACAAATTCCATTCTGAAAGCATGTTTGTAAATCCAATTTGTTGTAAGTCCAACAATGTTAGCCTAGGTACCCAACTAACACAGTTGGCTATATATAATAGTACAGTACAATAATAGGTTTATAACAGTTTGCACACAAGTAATACATAAAAAACAAACCCCCAAAGCAAAGAAAACATTTTTAATCTTATAGTACAATACCTTGAAAAGTACAGTAATGCAATATAACAGTTGGTTTACAGGCACGCATTTGACTCTTTGAAAGTTTGCAACTTGAAGATTTGTATGTAGGGGACTTAATGTATTTTCATAGGCATTGTTCAAATGAATTAATAGGAATCCATTTTTGACATGTTAAGAATTTCTGATGTAATGTTAGCAGTCTTTGAAAATGGTACATTGGTGAGGGATCTGAATTTTACAATCAGGAGGTGGAGAGAAATCACTGAGTATAAAGATGTGGGAGAGTTGGAAAGATCACAAGCTCTAATATTAAAATCTTCCTTATTGGAGCAGTTTTAGGAGATGATGATATCTGTGACATAGCTGTCAAGAAAGAGGAAAAAATATGATTTGAATGAAGTTCTCCTGTATTTAGGAAACCATAGAACTTTGAGATCAATGAATCAGGAGAGTCATCAATTTCCATGTGAGGTGATGTAGTTTTAACATGGAAAAGTACTTTCCTCTTTCTGCTTTCCAAAAGCAAACACGTTTGCACAAATGCTGCTTCTACGTCGCTTCAGTCGTGTCCGACTCTGCGCGACCCCATAGACGGCAGCCCGCCAGGCTCCCCCGTCCCTGGGATTCTCCAGGCAAGAGTACTGGTGTGGGTTGCCGTTTCCTTCTCCAATGCATTAAAGTGAAAAGTGAAAATGAAGTCGCTCAGTCGTGTCCGACTCTTAGCGACCCCATGGACTGCACACACAAATCTATCTAAAAGATTTAAAGCTCATTTGAATTTTGAAGAAAATCGAATTTAGAAGTTAGTACAGGTTTGTATTCAGTTAAATTATTAAAATACAAAACGACAGTGTATTAAGAACTATAGCGAGAGTGATGTCATAAAGAGCAGAAAATATTAGATTCTGTTCAAATCAGAAATTCATAAAGAGAGATTAATTTAACCAAATAAACTTACTGCAGGTAGTAAGCTCAATAAGTGTGCATCAATGAGAAATTTCTACATCTGTAGCAACAAATTAATATGTCATCAGGAATGGGTTTTGTGAGCGTGTGTTGGTGGACAACCAGAAGGAGTATCTCACACAGCTGCAGCAGCATACAATTCTGATTGTCTAGACTCCAATAGCCGGTAATTTTTCTCTTTTTCTGTACAACTTTGAATAGGTTAATGGCATCACCATGATATAAATACTGGTTGGTAAACTTAAAGTAACATCTAATGTTTCATACTGAGGTTTTTGTTCAAAGATTTGTTTTCTACTTAAAGATATTACTGATATTACTTCTAATAGCAAGTGCTCTAACTTTTCTAGCTGTCTTTAAAAAACAAACAAAAAAACTACAGTTGACTTTTTCTCTGAAGTTGCAGGATATAGATGTAGGACATCTACTCACATCCAAAGAAAATATTCCAGTCTTATTTCTGATTTCTTGTCTATGTTTTTTTGTTGTTGTTGTTGTTGCAGCTATCTTAACATTACTGTTTGATAAGTCTATCAACTGATGATTCAAAGCCTAAATCCCTTATCTCTTATTTTGACTGCTACATTAAAAAATAAATCCCAATCTCTCCTAACCAAATTTATTAATGGGACAACATCTCTGTCATTTATCTTATCTTTTTATCTTAATCTGTCATTTTTCATTATTCATTATCATGTATTATTATTTTTATTCTGTCCAGAAGTTGGTTGTTAATGTATTTAAACCCTTTCTCCTAATAGATTAGTCCATGACCTTAGGAGAATTCTCTTCAGCCAAGTGCTCCACAATTCAAATCAAAGATGTAGTTGAAACAGAGATTAGACTTCCCAGGTATTCTTGAATATAGATCCATACCCCCTTTTCATATATGCTTTTATTATAAAATGTTATCTTCTCTTTTTCTCTACTCTTAAGTTATGTATCTCAGTTTTCTTGATTTAGGAATACTATGGATCTTTAACTAAATATAGCATTACTTCAGATTAGTGAGTTTTTCTAGATCCAAGACACCCACATGCATGCTAAGTAGCTTCAGTCTTTGCTACCCTATGGACCATAGCCCGCTAGTCTCCTCTGTCCATGGAATTTTCCAGGCAAGAACACTGGAGTGGGTTTCCATTTACTTCTCTAGGGGATTTTCTCATTCCAGGGATCAAACCCACATCTTCTGCATCTCCTGCATTGGAACGCAGATTCTTTACCACTAGGCCACCTGGGAAGCCCAAGACATACACACCAACATCAAAATCAAAGAACAGAGCTTTCAGAGCTGTAAATTTTTCTTTTGGTTTTAAAATATATAGAGCATTCCTCTTTATTTTACATATGAGTTTATATAGTTAATCTTACAAGAGGAATTGAATTATTGTGATAGGCACTAAACCACTGTTACTTCAGCTGTTTCCTCCATATAGGTAAGAAGGTTGAATGTAATTGTTGATGCTTTTTTCTATCTGTATAGCACTATGCAATGAATAAATATATATTTTAGTTTAAGAATTGTTTTATATAACTTTTCCCATTATTGAACTAAATAGGAGGAACAGAATGTAAATGACCAAAGTGTGGAAATACTGATATTCAATATTATGAAAAGTTGAGAAATAGCACAGCTAAATCAGCTGCCTGGAGGTTCTTTTAACAGTGCAAATAAAACTTTCTTAAAATATGAAGGCTAAGACAGATATCCCAAACTCCAATACTTTGGCCATCTGATGCGAAGATCTGACTCATTGGAAAAGACCCTGATACTGGGAAAGATTGAGAGCAGAGGAGAAGGGGATGACAGAGGATGAGATGTTTGGATGGCATCACCGACTCAATGGATATGAGTTTGGGTAAACTCCAGGAGTTGGTGATGGACAGGGAGGCTTGGTATGCTGCAGTCCATGGAGTTGCAAAGAGTCATATACAACTGAGTGACTGAACTGAAGACAGATATCATAACATATGGGATATTATTATAGTACAATAGTCTGGTAGAAAATGCTTCTTTCTTTTTCTGTACTTAATAACTAAGTTAACTAAGTGATAGCTGAAATGTATTCCAATTATGATTGTTTGGTCATTACATTTGTCTTACATTAAGACTATTAGAGTCTATTTTTATTGAAAATAATAATGATATAAACAGAACATTTATTTTTCTGTTATCATAGATTATTTTTCTCATAAAATGCACAGCACCACATTAAATATCTTCATAGCACTATATTGATTGTACTTTCTTAAAAAAAATTGTTCACATTATTATTCACATTATCTACTTAGGAAATTTTATAACATGTCCAAAATAATTTTTAAGTGTTTGTGACATAAAAGAACAAGCAAACACCCTCTTTTTCCATTTCCCACTTGTTTTGGGAGTGGTATGGAAATATCCAGAAGGGAAAAGAAATACATATATATATATATATATATATATATATATAAATTTTGTAATTGTAGTTCCAGGTTACTTCNTTTACTTTTTGATGTACATTTTAATTATTTCTAGTTTCTTGGTTATACAATCAAAGCTTCTATGAACATTCTCATTTATGTCCCTTTGTGCATATGTACAAATTTTTAAGTCATAAGATATGTATACCTTCTGTTTTATGAGATAACAGTAATCTCCTCTGAAGGTAGTTACAATTTATGTAATTGTTAGCAATTTATCACAGTTTGTTCCCTGTCTAATACATGTTATAAGGCTTTTAATTAATGTTGACTTAATATTTTCAATTTTTGCACCAAGATTGCTAATATAGCTTCATGATTTCCAAATATTTTAAATCTATTTCTACTCTATTTTCTTGATCTATTGTTTTTCCACATATTAATACTGACATTTATTACACGCATTTTCAATTTCTTCTTCCAGTTTCTGCCCTTTGCCCCTCTTTCTTTCTGATTATGACCATAAGCATTATCTCCAGAAAACAATGCGAGGATAGCATATCTTGAATTACCTAGTAAAGAGCTGGTTGGAAATGGGAGACTCTACCTTCATCTCCTTAAGCCCAACTGCAGAATCAGAACTCAATTTAGAACGTGTCTAGAAGGCAATGGCACCCCACTCCAGTACTCTTGCCTGGAAAATCCCATGGACGGAGGAGCCTGGGAGGCTGCAGTCCATGGGGTCACTAAGAGTCAGACACGACTGAGCAACTTCCCTTTTACTTTTCACTTTCATGCATTGGAGAAGGAAATGGCAACCCACTCCGGTGTTCTTGCCTGGAGAATCCCAGGGATAGGGGAGCCTGGTGGGCTCTATGGGGTCGCACAGAGTCGGACACGACTGAAGCGACTTAGCAAAGGCTCCTCCACCTGCAAAGGGCGCTGGGACTCTCCACAGATACATTTCCAGCAATTGAGATCACCTCAGTAAAGTTCAGTTCAGTCACTCAGTCGAGTCTCACTCTTAGCAACCTCACGGACTGCAACAAGTCAGGTTTCCCTGTCCGGCACCAACTGCTGGAGTTGTCCGGATGGACAAACTCATGTCCATCGAAATGGTGATGCCATCCAACCATCTCATCCTCTGTCGTTCCCTTCTCCTCATGCCTACAATTTTTCCCAATGCCAGGGTCTTTTCCAATGAGTCAGTTCTTCGTATCAGGTAGCCAAAGTATTGAAGTTTCAGCTTCAGCATCAGTCCTTCCACTGAATATTCAGGACTGATTTCCTCTAGAATTAACTAGTTGGATCGCCTTGCAGTGCAAGGGATTCTCAAAAGTCTTCTTCAACACCACAGTTCAAAAGCATCAAATCTTCAGCACTGAGCTTATTTATAGTCCAATGTCACATCTATGCATGACTCCTAGAAAAACCATAGCTTTGACTAGATGGAATTTTGTCAACAAATAATGTGTCTGTGACAGGGCAGGAGCGGCCGAGAGGAGCTGCCTCACGTGTGAGGTCAGGGGTGGCGGCCGGGAGGAGCAACCCCATGTCCAAGGAGCAGTGGCTGCCCTGGTGCAGGAGGGCCGAGAGGAGCTACTCCACAGTCAAGCTCAGGAGGGGTGGCGATGAGGAGATACCCCTCGTCCAAGGTAAGGAGCAGCAGCTGTGCTTTGCTGGAGCAGCCATGAAGAGATACCCCACGTCCAAGGTAAGAGAAACCCAACTTAGACTGTAGGTATTGTGAGAGGGCATCAGAGGACAGACACACTGAAACCGTAAACACAGAAAACTAGTCAGTCTGATAACATGGACCACAGCCTTGTCTAACTCAATGAAACTAAGCCATGCAGTGTGGGGCCACCCAAGATGGGCGGGAAATACTGGAGAGGTCTAAAAGAATGTGGTCCACTGGAGAAGGGAATGGCAAACCACTTCAGTATTCTTGCCTTGAGAACCCCATGAATAGTATGAAAAGGAAAAATGATAGGATACTGAAATAGGAACTCCCCAGGTCAGTAAGTGCCCAATATGCTACTGGAGATCAGTGGAGAAATACCTCTAGAAAGAATGAAGGGATGGAGCCAAAGCAAAAACAATACCCAGCTGTGGATGTGACTGGTGATAGAAGCAAGGTCTGATGCTGTAAAAAGCAATATTGCACAGGAACCTGGAATGTTAGGTCCATGAATCAAGGCATATTGGAAGTGGTCAAACAGGAGATGGCAAGAGTGAAAGTTGACATTCTAGGAATCAGTGAACTAAAATGAACTGGAATGGGTGAATTTAACTTAGATGACCATTATATCTACTACTGTGGGAAGGAATCCCTCAGAAGAAATGGAGTAGCCATCATGGTCAACAAAAGAGTCCATAATTCAGTACTTGGATGTAATCTCAAAAATGACAGAATGATCTCTGTTCGTTTCCAAGGCAAACCATTCATTATCACAGCAATCCAAGTCTAAGCCCCAACCAGTAATGCTGAAGAAGCTGAGTTTGGATGGTTCTATGAAGACCTACAAGACCTTTTAGAACTAAGCCCCCCAAAAGATGTCCTTTTCATTATAGGGGACTGGAATGCAAAAGTAGGAAGTCAAGAAACACCTGGAGTAACAGGCAAATTTGGCCTTGGAATAAGGAATGAAGCAGGACAAAGGCTAATAGAGTTTTGCCAAGAGAACACACTGGTAATAGCAAACACCCTCTTCCAACAACACAAGAGAAGGCTCTACACATGGACATCACCAGATGGGCAACACCGTAATCAGATTGATTATATTCTTTGCAGCCAAAGATGGAGAAATTCTATACAGTCAGCAAAAACAAGACTGGGAGCTGACTGTGGCTCAGATCATGAACTCCTTATTGCCAAATTCAGACTTAAATTGAGGAAAGTAGGGAAAACCGCTAGACCATTCAGGTATGACCTAAATCAAATCCCTTATGATTATACAGTGGAAGTGAGAAATAGATTTAAGGGCCTAGATCTGATAGAGTGCCTGATGAACTATGGAATGAGGTTTGTGACATTGTACAGGAGACAGGGATCAAGACCATCTCCATGGAAAAGAAATGCAGAAAAGCAAAATGGCTGTCTGGGGAGGCCTTACAAATAGCTGTGAAAAGAAGACAAGTGAAAAGCAAAGAGAAAAGGAAAGATATAAGCATCTAAATGCAGAGTTCCAAAGAATAGCAAGAAGAGATAAGAAAGCCTTCCTCAGCGATCAATGCAAAGAAATAGAGGAAAACAACAGAATAGGAAAGACTAGAGATATCTTCAAGAAAATTAGAGATACCAAGGGAACATTTCACGCAAAATGGGCATGATAAAAGACAGAAATGGTATGGACCTAACAGAAGCAGAAGATTTTAAGAAAAGGTGGCAAGAATACACAGAAGAACTGTACAAAAAAGATCTTCACCACCCAGATAATCATGATGGTGGGATCACTCACCTAGAGCCAGACATCCTGGAATGTGAAGTCNTTAGTAAATGCAGAGGAACCAGAGATCAAATGGCCAACATCTGCTGGATCATGGAAAAAGCAAGAGAGTTCCAGAAAAACATCTATTTCTGCTTCATTGACTATGTCAAAGCCTTTGACTGTGTGGATCACAATCAACTGTGGAAAATTCTGAAAGAGATGGGAATACCAGACCACCTGACCTGCCTCTTGAGAACCTATATGCAGGTCAGGAAGCAACAGTTAGAACTGGACATGGAACAACAGACTGGTTCCAAATAGGATAAGGAGTATTTCAAGGCTGTATATTGTCATCCTGCTTATTTAACTTACATGCAGAGTATATCATGAGAAACACTGGGCTGGAAGAAGCACAAGCTGGAATCAAGATTTCTGGGAGAACTACCAATAACCTCAAATATGCAGATGACACCACCCTTATGGCAGAAAGTGAAGAGGAGCTAAAAAGCCTCTTGATGAAAATGAAAGAGGAGAGGGAAAGAGTTAGCTTAAAGCTCAACATTCAGAAAACGAAGATCATGGCTTCTGATCCCATCGCTTCATGGAAAATAGATGGGGAAAGAGTGGAAATAGCGTCAGACTTTATGTTTTGGGGTTCCAAAATCACTGCAGATGGTGATTGCAGCCATGAAATTAAAAGACACTTACTCCTTGGAAGGAAAGTTATGATAGCATATTGAAAACAAGAGACATTACTTTGCCAACAAAGGTCCATCTAGTCAAGGCTATGGTTTTTCCAGTAGTCATGTATGGATGTGAAAGTTGAACTGTGAAGAAAGCTGATCACTGAAGAATTGATGCTTTTGAACTGTGGTGTTGGAGAAGACTCTTGTGAGTTCCTTGAACTGCAAGGAGATCCAACCAGTCCATTCTAAACGAGATCAGTCCTGGGTGTTCTTTGGAAGGACTGATGCTACGCCACCTCATGAGAAGAGATGACTCACTGGGAAAGACTCTAATGCTAGGAGGGAATGGGGACAGGAGGAAAAGGGTATGACAGAGGATGAGATGCCTGGATGACATCACCGACTCAATGGACCTGAGTTTGAGTGAACTCTGGGAGTTGATGATGGGCAGGGAGGCCTGGCGTGGTGCAATTCATGGGGTCACAAAGAATTGGACACGACTGAGTGACTGAACTGAACTGAACTGTATGTCTCTGCTTTTCAATATGCAGAACAGGTTGCTCATAGCTTTTCTTCCAAGAAGCAATTGTCTTTCAATTTCATGGCTGCAGTCATCATCGGCAGTGATTTTGGAGCCCCCCAAAATAAGTCTGCCACTGTTTCCATTGCTTCCCCATCTATTTGCCATGAAGTGATGGGACTGGATATCATGATCTTAGTTTTCTGAGTGTTGAGTTTTAAGCCAACTTTTTCACTCTCCTCTTCCACTTTTATCAAGATGCTCTTTAGTTCCTCTTCACTTTCTGCCATAAGGTTACTGTCCTCTGTATATCTGAGTTATTGATATTTCTCCCAGCACGCTTGATTCCAGCTTGTGCTTCATCAAACCCAGCATTTCACGTGATGTACTCTGCATATGTTAAATAAGCAGAGTGATACCATATAGCTTTATCGTACTCCTTTCCCAATTTGGAATAAGTCTGCTCTTCCATGTCCAGTTCTAACTGTTGCTTCCTGACCTGCATACAGGTTTCTCTGAAGGAAGATAAGATGGTCTGGTATTCCCATCTCTTTCAGAGTTTTCCACAGGCTCTTGTGATCCACACAGTCAAAGGCTTTGGCTTAGTCAATAAAGCAGAAATAGATATTTTTCTGGAACTCTCTTGCTTTTTGATGATCCAGCGGATATTTGCAATTTGATCTCTGGTTCCTCTGCCTTTTCTAAATTCAGCTTGAACATCTTGAAGTTCATGAGTCATGTACTGTTGAAGCCTGGCTTAAAGAATTTTGAGCATTACTTTACTAGCTGTGAGATGAGTGCAATTGTGTGGTAGTTGAGTATTCTTTGGCATTGCCTTTCTTTGGGATTGGAATGAAAACTGACCTTTTCCAGTTCTGTGGCCACTGCTGTTTTCCAATTTTTTTTGGCATATTGAGTAGAACACTTTCACAGCATCATCTTTTAGGATTTGAAATTACTCAACTGGAATTCTATCACCTCTACTAGCTTTGGTCATAATGATCCTTCCTAAGGCCCACTTGACTTCACATTCCAGGATGTCTGGCTCTAGGAGAGTGACCACACCATCGTGATGATCTCAATTATGAAGATCTTTTTTGTGTAGTTCTCTTATGCATTCTTGCCACCTCTTCTTAATATCTTCTGCTTCTGTTAGGTCCCTACCATTTCTGTCCATTATTGTGCCCATCTTTTCGTGAAATGTTCCCTTGGTAGCTCTAATTTTCTTGAAGAGATCTCTAGTTTTTCCCATTCTATTGTTTTACTCTATTTCCTTTCATTGATCGCTGAGGAAAGCTTTCTTATCTCTCCTTACTATTCTTTGGAACTCTCCACTCAAATGGGTGTATCATTCCTTTTCTCCTTTGTGTTTAGCTTCTCTTCTTTTCTTAGCTATTTGTAAGGCCTCTTCAGACAACCATTTTGCCATTTTGCATTTCTTTTTCTTGGGTATGGTCTTGATCACTGCCTCCTTTACAATGTCATGAACCTCCATCCATAGTTCTTCAGGCACTCTGTCTATCAGATCTAGTCCCTTGAATCTATTTGTCTCTTCCACTGTTTAATCATAAGGGATTTGATTTAGGTCATCCCTGAATTGTCTAGTGGTTTTCCTGACTTTCTTCAAGATATGACAGTGAAAAATGAATTCCCCAAGTTGGTAGATGCCCAATATGCTACTGGAGAAGTGTGGAGAAATAACTCTAGAAATAATGAAGAGACAGAGGCAACACAAAAACAGCGGCCAGTTGTGGATGTGACTGGTGATGGAAATAAACTCCGATGTTGTAAAGAACAATATTGCATAGGAACCTGGAATGTTAGGTCTATGAATCAAGGCAAATTGGAAGTGGTCAAACAGGAGATGGCAAGAGTGAACATTGTCATTTTAGGAATCAGTGAACTGAAATGGACTGGAATGGGTGAATTTAACTCAGATGACCATTATATCTACTACTGTGGGCAAAAATCCCTTAGAAGAAATGGAGTAGCCCTCATAGTCAACAAAAGAATCCAAAATGCAGTACTTGGGTGCAGTCTCAAAAAAGACAGAATGATCTCTGTTCGTTTCCAAGGCAAACCATTCAATATTACAGTAATCCAAGTCTATGCCCCAAGCAGTAATGCTGAAGAGGCTGAAGTTGAATGGTTCTCTGAAGACCTACAAGGCCTTCTAGGTCTTTTTCACCAAAAAAAAAAAAAAAAAGATGTCCTTTTCATTATAGGGGACTGGAATGCAAAAGTAGAAAGTCAAGAGATACCTGGAGTAATAGGCAAATTTGGCCTTGGAGTACAGAATGAAGCAGGGCAAAGCCTAACAGAGTATTGCCAAGAGAATGCACTCATCATAGCAAACACCCTCTTCCAGCAATGGAAGAGAGGACTCTACACATGGACATCCCCAGATTGTCAGTACTGAAATCAGATTTATTATATTCTTTGCAGTCAAAGATGGAGAAGCGCTGTACAATCAGCAAAAACAAGAGCTAATATGGCTCAGATCATGAACTCCTTATTGAAAAATTCAGACTTAAATGGAGATCGCCTAGCTATTGGTAGAATGGTATCACAAAGCTCAGATTGCCTAACATTCAAGAAGTCTGTTTGATACTGGGACATTCTCAGTTACTATTAGGAAAAAAAAAAGCTTTTGGTGTGAAGCTTATGGGGAGAAGTTGGTGGGGGTTTTCTACTACAGAAGAGTGCTTCCAGCTCCATTCAGTCACACTCAATGTCCTGTCTATGCACAATGTGTAGACATCTGGAAATCTACAGAGAACATCAGTAATATTTATTACATGTACACATCCCTTTCCCCAGCAGTGTTCACTATCTCCCCAAAGCTGATCACTCTCTCCTCTCTTATAAGTGGGATTTTCATCTATTCTTCAGTCTATTTTAGCCTCTTTCTCTCCCCTCCCCTTTCTGTTGCAATTTGCTTAACTGGCGTAAATACTATATAGTGTTTTCAATTGTAGAGTTATATGTAATTTCATATGTGATACATGACAAACAAAATTTCTTCCTGTTTCATATGTTTACTTTTTATTTTGCTCTCTCTCCCTCATAGGTAAATTGCTCTTCTTCAGTTTTGTTGATTTTAATGAGAGTACACAGATAACAGGGGTTGACAATTTTAATATGAATCAATTGTGGTTGTAGAGAACCTATGAACTTGGATCTCTTCCCAAATAAGAAGAGCCTGTTACAGACACATTCCTGAGTTGGAGGCCTAAACAGTAAACGTGCAGAAAATGTAAGTTAGAGACTTCACTTCCTGGTTGAAAAAAGTGCAGATAACTGCCGAAAAATAGTTCCCTTGCACTGTAGCATGTCACAAATGATTTGACGCTAATAGTTAGAGTATAATAGACCTATAACAATTCTCATGAGGCCGCATAATTTATCTAATCTACATTTAAAGAAGTCTCTTTATAGCTTTTCCATTTTTGTCACTTTAAAAGTATAGAAGTAACATTCAGAAAATGCATAGGTTGTATCTGAAAAAGTTGCAATGTGTATC